>JASANE010009280.1:0-18596 GCA_030248225.1 Trileptium ribeirensis | reverse complement strand
ATTTGGGATATGCATAGTTCGACAAGGGTCTAAGGGCCTGTAATATCGTTAAGACTCGGGTTATTTTGCCGGACAAGCAAATTTTCAGCGGTGCGTGTGCCGCGTTAGTATCGAATTCCGTTTGGTTAATAATTTGTGCAATGATTTGTTCCGGTCATATATATACATATATATTTATATATATATAAACTATATATATATAGGTACATATGTTGTATTAGTAGTATTTGGGATATGCATAGTTCGACAAGGGTCTAAGGGCCTGTAATATCGTTAAGACTCGGGTTATTTTGCCGGACAAGCAAATTTTCAGCGGTGCGTGTGCCGCGTTAGTATCGAATTCCGTTTGGTTAATAATTTGTGCAATGATTTGTTCCGGTCATATATATACATATATATTTATATATATATATAAACCAGATATAATGACACAACATCATATAAGGGTTTTTGGCTCGTAAGATTGTTAGATGGCTATTGGCGCATACTCGCGGGTGCGCGTGCGCGTTAGTGGTTTGTTTGTATTTGTGCTCTTTCGTTTATATCCTGTCCGAGACAACATGAAACTGCATCGCTTCCAGGAGTGTAGCATTGAAGACAAACCTATTTCCTATTTTGAAACCGATTTCAAAAATGATGCATGTTTTCAGACTAGGGAAGTTTGTTTCGTACTGGGCATTTGCTTCCGGGAGTGTAGCATTGAAGACAAACCTATTTCCTATTTTGAAACCGATTTCAAAAATGATGCATGTTTTCAGACCAGGGAAGTTTCGCACTGGGCATTTGCTTCCGGGAGTGTAGCATTGAAGACAAACCTATTTCCTATTTTGAAACCGATTTCAAAAATGATGCATGTTTTCAGACCAGGGAAGTTTCGCACTGGGCAGTTTCGCACTAGAACTGGCAAAACCCTTAAAAACAGACAAATTCAAAGCTCAGCTGTTACAGTTTCAGCACTTACAGCTTTGCAATGGCAACCCTAGATTCGAATCCTTTTTAGCCATTGCACAAATTAACAAAACGAAATTTGATGCTAACGCGACGCCCCGCACTGCGGAAATTTTGTTTGTTCGGTAAAATAGTCCAAGTCGTAACTATATTACATGGCCCTTAGGCTTTTGCTGCTATTCGCACAATAGATATCCCAAATACTACTAATACAGCATCTGTACTAATATATAGCATTTTGTAATCATATATATATATATATATAAATATATATAAGGTCACAATGCTACAACATAACATGTAAAATGCATATGTTTATTCATGTAAAATTTTGGAAACAAGGTTTTAAAACTTAAGTCAATGTTTGCTACGTGTTTGGAAGTATGTTTTAATGCTAATACCGCTGTCACACAGGTTTTTCAAAACTCTAACAGTTATAATAGCCACAAAAACCCATGCCAACTACCAAAATATTAGCGGCGCAAAGGTCTTATTTTATGTAGTAGAGTAGCATTACGCAAAATGGCAGTGATTCGACATTAACAGTGAGTTACAGGAGGTTGAAATATTTCAGTGAAATCTGAGAAAATAATTCGATTTTTACGGTACTCTGCATGTCATACATGCTCAAGGTCCGAGGCCAAGAAAGTAGCCGACACGCTCCAAGAGGGGTTGGCCGTTTGGCCTCCCAAGGAATTAGCCGGTCGACGGAGGGGATCGGGGGTGGCGTGGCGGTATGGACGCCTATGTGTTCAACGTAGGTAGGATGACCTGTGGTTTGCCGGAGGGTGGTAGGATGACCTATGGGAACATCGCGCCAAGGGGGAGGGATCCCACACCTCAGGTGGATAATACCTCCTACGAAAATGTATACTGTATATATGGTGGTTAAAATAGCGTAGACTAATGCATTTTTTCTGCTTCAGACTTTTATTTAAAAACTTGTTATACTTTTTATAAATTTTGTATATAAAACAATACTAATTTGCATTTTGAGTCAATACCTATGTCTGATGTCGGCATCAAAAAATGTCCACACTTCAAATATATTCCATGTCAGCTGAACTTTTTTTGATATAGTGAACAAACCTGTAACATACATGTATATACTCTGTGAAAAAAGTATCCAATACTCGTGCGTTAACGCAAAGCTTGCATTGGTATAAAATATGTTTTTGGAAATCTTTTAGCTTTGTTTAACTTTAGAGAATAGGGTGTGATATATCTTTGTCCAATACTTTAGCAGTTGGCATATGTTTTTGCTATTATAACGTTATTGTTCTGAGAAAAACTTATGTGACAGTGATATTAGCATTAAAACGTATTTTGAAACACGTAGCGAACATTAACTTAAATTTTGAAACCTTGTTTCCAAAATTTTACAAGAATAAACATATGCATTTTACATGTTACATCGCAGCATTGTTACCATGTATTACTCCTTTTACAAGGTCACGAGATACGCTTTAGATTCAGGGTTAAATTAGGGTCAAAAATATATGGATGAAACTTTGATCACTTAACATTGACATCCATTTGTTAGTATTTTCATAAAGTAGTTTACAATGCGATAAATAAAAAATGGTGCAAATTTGAGTTCTAAGCTCGGCTTGACTTTAGATCCGAGCCTGTCATGTCTGAACAGCTGAGCCCAGCAGGGTCTGGTATATCTGTGAAAATTTGGAGTCGGTTCCTAAAGAGCACTTTTTAGGACAACAAACAAACTTAATTAAAACAAGTGACGTATAGCACAGTATTCTACTAAAGCCAAGGACAGCCGAAATTTCATCGGCTCGTCTATATATTTCATTTGGTGGTTTGTATTTCTTCCCTCTGGTATATAATAGGAATGGCAAAGTTTATTAGTTGGAGACTGAGAGCCGATCGTAACTTGTTATTGGAACAACCGAACTGAGTAGAGCGCAGCGGCCTAGCCATAAAATTCAGCACTGGGGAGGGGACACACGAATTGCTAGGTGGGGCACAGCGAACCCCCACGTGGCGTACATAATACATGCACTGCGCTTTTCTGTCACCCCTCACTGAGAGCGTGCTTAGTTGCACGGGTAGGCAACGACAGCCCGTGCCCCTCTCCCCCCCCCGGCTAAATCCCTGGTCCAGCCTAGGACGTCAGATAGATCCGCCCTCCCCCAGCAACCGGCTGATTTCCACGGGGGAGGCTGAATGCTTACCTCTGATGTCCCCAGCTGCAACTGCGACTTTGGATCTTCAACATGTATATACAGGGTGAACTAGCCGTACTACTGCGCAATTATATCAAAATATAGCTGCCGCCGAAGATATTTAGAACTCTTTCATTTAGCTTTGTCGAATAAATTTATTTAGTAAAATAAACAATAAGGACTTTCTTTTGTGTCACCCATGAAATGAAAATAAAATCAAGTTGTAAAAAAGACACGGAACGAAAGCCGACATGCATGTGCCTATTCTATTCACCAAGGTATGTGTTTGTGGAATTTGACCCGGCTTCACAAACTAATTTATTCATTCAAAAGCGCTTTCCTAAAGTTTCCCTTAATTTAATGCGCTCAGTTCGTGCAGTAAACCTTGTGCCGCCTCGGTCGAAATAATAAAAGTGTACAATATCTTCTATTTCCGAAATTGACCAAATCGTACCTCTTAAAAAGTTATATCTTCAAAGGACATAAACCATCGGTTTTTTAAAAAATTCCAAAAAGGTTCGTTAAAAATGCGTCAGTATTGGCATATGATATGGACACTGCCGTGTTCCTATAATATATATGGATAATAGTATGCTTTTAGCTAAGTATGAACACTAACGATGCACTTAATACATTTTAGCATTGAATTCGAGGGGGGGGGAGGGAGAGGTATTAAGAACAGGAGTCTCTGGGTGAGTCCTATGCAAACGACCCCAACGGGACGAGCGGAGTATTAAGCATCTTTGTTCATATAATGAAAAATCGCATTACATATCTTTGATCTCGTCGATATTTGTTATTCAATGTTCAGTATTGACTGTTTGAAATAGTAAATCAGTTACAATGTTGGACGGTATAATATTATTAAGGATATTTTTATTCAACCCCCGTTTGACTGAACTGGTCAGTTTTGAAGATACAGCGATAATTTTGATTTTGGCTATATTTTGATAGAAGCCGTCAACGTCATACTATGAAAATTTCTAAACTTTATATTGACAAGTTTATTTCAAATTCAGTGAATTGACTGTTTGAACCTATCATAGACCGCTAATTATTTTAATGCCGTTGTTATGTAGTACACTGAGTCAATTGCTTTAATGCAACCGGAACGCAAGTACTACATTATTTAAGCAATTATTTCTATTTTTGTTCTATTATTTATATATATATATAAATATTATATATATATATTTATATTATATATATATATTATATTTATATATATATATATATATAATTATTATATATTTTAGTAATATTATTATATATATTTATTTATGCGGCGTTTACGTTATAAAGGACCCCCCATGTGAAAGTTTTGTCCCCCTATGGTCTAGACCACACCATCCCGTGGTATACGGTATATACCCACACTATGTAATGCAAAAGATGGTGTATGAGACACCATTAACGTAGCTATGGTGTCTTAATCTACATATTGTTTTTTTACTGATGGTGTCAAGGACACCATGCACAAACGCATTATATACTAAGTGTTAATAACAGCATGGTGTAGCTAACACCATATAAAATTTATGGTGTAGTCTACACCATACTATCACCGACGGTACATTGCCTATGCATACTATCTGAAAATACCATCATAAACACCATGGTGTCCAAGACACCATATAATCGATGGTGGCAGAGACACCCAGGGTGGACAAAACTTTCACATGGTGAGTTCTTTATAACGTAAACACTGCATTATATATTGGAAAAGTGTTTGCTACACATAGTATTTTTTAACGTTTAGCGTTCATTCACTATTTTCTTTGTATATAATATGGTCTTTATATATGTTTATTGCAATAAAAAGTGGTGTGACAATCAATCAACCTTTCAACGTTTTGTGGAAAAGAACGAGTACGAGCAAAACCAAAAATTTACATTTATAATTTCTTTTAATTCATTCAATTTTTAAAATTTAATTTAATTTAATTTTTTCAAATTTAATTTAATTTTTTTTAATTTAATTTAATTATATTTCGAAAAAAAAACAAAATTGGAAGCCACAGTTTGACAGTTTGGATTCTTTTTCGATGACTGACATTATATACGATTTTTTAAGAATTTGTGTAGTCATGTTGACTTTTTTAATTTTAGCAGCGCAGCAATGGGATCTGAACAACCAGCTGAAATAGATTCCGGATCGTCGTAAGGAATTTTAATTTTGAACGTTACTGAAATACTATATACATCGCGCAAAATTGTAGCGGCGCGGCAATGGTATTAAGACATCCAGCTGAATTGGATTCGGTGCAGCGTAAGGAATGTTGAATTTTTGACCTCAGTAGAATCTAGGTTTAATGCAAGAGAGTTACAGTCTTAAATTTAACTTTAAGTAATTCATAGATTTCGGACTGATACAGATAGTAATATTTAATAAAAGCAGTTAAACGTTTTACCGTGTCTTTTCATAAAACATGCTTTACCGTCGTTGTTAACTTAAACAACTCAATGGTGACAGGGAAGTTTCTGGTTTTAAAAATTCTATACGAATTATATTTGTGCAAAGGAACAGTTTAATACGTTGCGAGAAAAAAATTACCCCGGTTCCAGCTACAATGTGGCACAGTCCTTACGTAAGTTGCCAACAGTACCGTGGAAAAAGTTATATTTTATAAAGTTATATATTAAAAATATTTTATATCGCAGGATTTCTAGGTTTATTAAATTAGATCTAGATACTGCCGGCGGGTTAATTTTCGAATTTTTTAGAAACAAATAATGTGGTTAATAATGGATTGTTAATCATGTTTCTATTGTTCTTACTCTCTGAAACTCGTGCTACCGAGCTCGCGTACAAATTTTTGAACACACATTAGCTCTACTTTAACTACTAAATATTTAGCTTTTGAAATAAACGTTTGTATTTCGAGAATTATGTTCGTTGGTGCAGTTAGTTTTAGTCCTGTCGATGCATCGCTTGATGCATGTGCGCATGCATTATATTCCTTCGAACGCAAAAATTCGAACATGTGCCTACAAATCGAAACGTATTAGGTTAAGCATATGGAGTTCGTTAGGCTGGTAAAGCAGCCACCAATTAATAATACAGTTATTGTGACATATTTCTATTAAGAAAATACAAGTTAGTTTTCTTACAAATACTAACTCAAAAGTTACTTTTCAACAATGAACCTAATTTTATAATTTTTGACTGAAGCAGTTTGATTTTATAACGATTTCTGGATTTCTGTTTCAGTCAAGCAGCGGACGCTGGACAATATGTATCAGGCGCTGGCGGTGAAGTTCCTGATAGGTAAAAACTTTTAATTCTGAGTCGATAAAGAATCACTGAATTGTATGAAGAATTCAGATGCAAATGAAGTTCGATAACTGTTTAAAGGCACGTTCAATTGTAATTCACCAAAAACGAAAAAATCACTTTAAAATTTTGATCAAATTTTGAAGCAAAAGTTCGAACTTGTGAACGCAACTTAAATGATACATTTCTGGTTGGACATTGCTGTTTTTTACAACCCAACAATTTATCATTTGCTACTGTTCTGGGATTTAAGAACTCGTCTGAACCAACTTCTCAATCATCAACGACATGTAAAACAGCATGTAAACTCGTTGTTTTTGTTCTTCTGTATTCCCATGCTTATATATGCCACTTCAAGAGGTCTCGTCGCTGTAGATCGTGATCATCCACTGCTGTCAGACTTCCGCGTCTCTTCTTTCTAAATCCTTTCTATGCATAGTCTTCCAACGCGCAGTCCAAGCATCCCCCACTCGGCCTCCGTCTTCATTTCTTCCCTTGCCTTCCATCTCTCCTCGTTACTTGATCTCTGTACATGGTCATATCATCTTATCTCCTTGTGTACATTTGTGATCCTTATTAACTCTTTCCCGGTATCTGCCTGGCTCAGCCTGGTGTGATCACAGAGCGACATTAGGATCCTCGTTTCCGCCATATCCATTTTGTTCTCGTGAGTCTTCTTGACAATCGCTGTTGCTGCTATATACGCCATGGCCGGTCGTAATGCCTGTTTGAGAACCGTTCCTTTATGTCAAGCAGGGAGCCTTCTGTCGTACAGTACTCTTGGAAACCTCTTAAAATTCCTGTACTTTTGCTTAGACGTTTCCTCTACCTGATTCGTACAGATTTCTATCCGCGCCCAGGTATCTTAAATCTGATTACCTTATTCAGTGTTCAATGTATTAGCCTTGGAATTGGTATCCACCGGTACCATCATTCAATGTCATGTATTTTGTATTCTCTCAATTCATTTTCAGACCATTCGCAGCTTTGACCGTGACATCATAAATTAGATCAATCAGGCATGGGCTGAGCGATAATCCCTGATGTTCCCAAAATTCACAGTTAACTTTTTCCCTGCGTCTGGCTCCCTAAGCCTTACCTCCTAGTATACTCGAAACTTTGGTAAAATATGCGAATACACGAACATTCTCATACTCGAATTGTCGAACTCTCAAATTTTCAAACTCGAAAGTCCAAATACCCAAAATTCGGGTAAATAAAAAATATATCTTTCATGGCATTTGCAGTTAAGCTGAATCGAATGACGACACGACGAGGCCAATCATTAATTTGTAACGCAAAACTGTATTTCAAGCAATTTTATCATAGGTCTACTAGAAATGTTAGAAATTTAGAATTTTCCTAGCAAAACGCACCTGTGTTGATAAAATGAATCAAAATTCAATGAGCCTATCAGTGGCGCAGATTCTGATGGGATACGGAAATTTTGGGAGAGGGAACATGTTCTTACTGAGTAAAATCAAAACTTGTTTACGAGTCTTGTTTGTCTTCAGGTTTTTTTATGCAATTCTCAAATCTGCTATAATGCATTAATTTCAGTAGAAACGTACCGTTAGTCACATCTTGCTGTTAGGACATCATGACTTTTATGATAACCGGCGATTATTGAATATGTTTGTAAAACAGCCATTCAGAAAGCTACAGTGGGGGCGTACTAAATATCACACAGTGACGACAAGGAGAATTCGAGAGAAAGCTACCGTGGGGTGAGGGGCGTACTAAATATCATACTGTGACGACTAGGTGATTTCGAGAGAAAGCTACCCCGTGGGAGGGGCGTACTAAATATCATACTGTGACGACTAGGAGATTTCGAAAGAATGCTACCGAAGGAGCGTACTAAATATCATACTTTGACGAATACGAGATTTCGAGAAAAAGCTACCGTGTGGGACGCATTAAATATCATACTGCGACTACTAGGAGATTTCGACAGAAATCTATTGAGGTTTCGTACTAAATATACTGTGACGACTGGGAGATTTCGAGAGAAAGTTACTGTGAGGGGGCGTACTAAATATCATACTGTGACGACTAGGAGTTTTCGAAAGAAAGCTACCGTTGGGTTGTACCAAATATCATACTGTGACGACTAGGAGTTTTCGAAAGAAAGCTACCGTTGGGTCGTACCAAATATCATACTGTGACGACTAGATTTCGAGAGAAAGCTACCGAAGTGGCGTACTAAATATCATACCGTAACGACGGGGATATTTCGAGAGAAAGCTAAAGTTTAAGGCGTACTAAATATCATACTGTGACGACTAGGAGTTTTCGAAAGAAAGCTACCGTGGGGTCGTACTAAATATCATACTGTGGCGACTAGATTTCGAGAGAAACCTACCGAAGTGGCGCACTAAATATCGTACTGTGATGACTGGGAAATTTCGAGAGAAATCTACTGAGGTTTCGTACTAAATATACTGTAACGACTGGGATATTTCGAGAGAAAGCTAAAGTGGAAGGCGTACTAAATATCATACTGTGACGACTAGGAGATTTCGAGACAAAGCTACCGTGTGGAGTGCACTAAATATCATACTGTGACGACTAGGACATTTCGAGAGAAAGCTACGGTGGGGGCGTACTAAATATCATACAGTGACGACTAGGAGCTTTCGAGAAAAAGCTACCGGGGTGGCGTAGTAAATATCATACTGCGACGACTGGGAGATTTCGAGAGAAAGCTACCGTGTGGGCTGTACTAAATATAATACTGTGACGACTGGCAGATTTCGAGAGAAAGCTAAAGTGGGGGCGTACTAAATATCATACTGCGACGACTAGGAGATTTCGAGAGAAAGCTACCGTGTGGGCTGTACTAAATATCATACTGTGACGACTGGGAGATTTCGAGAGAAAGCTAAAGTGGGGGCGTACTAAATATCATACTGCGACGACTGGCAGATTTCGAGAGAAAGCTACCGTGTGGGCTGTACTAAATATCATACTGTGACGACTGGGAGATTTCGAGAGAAAGCTAAGTGGGGGTACTAAATACATACAGGGGACCGTGCGGGCGGGAGACGGGGGGCGGTACTAAATATCATACTGCAAGACGACATGGAGATCGAAAGAAGAGAAGTGGGGGCGTACTAAATACATACGGGAACGAATGGCAGAGAGAGAGAAAGCTACCGTGTGGGCTGTACTAAATATCATACTGTGACGACTGGGAGATTTCGAGAGAAAGCTAAAGTGGGGACCGCGGCGCGGCGGGGGGGGGGGGGGGGGGCGTACTAAATATCATACTGCGACGACTGGCAGATTTCGAGAGAAAGCTACCGTGTGGGCTGTACTAAACAGAAAAAATATCATACTGTGACGACTGGGAGATTTCGAGAGAAAGCTAAAGTGGGGGCGTACTAAATATCATACTGCGACGACTGGCAGATTTCGAGAGAAAGCTACCGTGTGGGCTGTACTAAATATCATACTGGGGGGGAAAGCGACGACTGGGAGATTTCGCAGAGAAAAGCTACCGTGGGGGCTGAACAAAAAATCAAACTGCGACGACGCAGAAAGAAAGCACGTGGGGGAGAAAAAAAAAAAACAGAGACGAAAGGGAGATTTCGAGAGAAAGCTAAAGTGGGGGCGTACTAAATATCATACTGCGACGACTGGCAGATTTCGAGAGAAAGCTACCGTGTGGGCTGTACTAAATATCATACTGTGACGACTGGGAGATTTCGAGAGAAAGCTAAAGTGGGGGCGTACTAAATATCATACTGCGACGACTAGGAGATTTCGAGAGAAAGCTACCGTGTGGGCTGTACTAAATATCATACTGTGACGACTGGGAGATTTCGAGAGAAAGCTAAAGTGGGGGCGTACTAAATATCATACTGCGACGACTGGCAGATTTCGAGAGAAAGCTACCGTGTGGGCTGTACTAAATATCATACTGTGACGACTGGGAGATTTCGAGAGAAAGCTAAAGTGGGGGCGTACTAAATATCATACTGCGACGACTGGCAGATTTCGAGAGAAAGCTACCGTGTGGGCTGTACTAAATATCATACTGTGACGACTGGGAGATTTCGAGAGAAAGCTAAAGTGGGGGCGTACTAAATATCATACTGCGACGACTAGGAGATTTCGAGAGAAAGCTACCGTGTGGGCTGTACTAAATATCATACTGTGACGACTGGGAGATTTCGAGAGAAAGCTAAAGTGGGGGCGTACTAAATATCATACTGTGACGACTAGGAGATTTCGAGAGAAAGCTAAAGTGGGGGCGTGTACATTGCGCTGGGGGTTTTGGGAGAGTAATTGTGGGCTGTACTAAATATCATACTGTGACGACTGGGAGATTTCGAGAGAAAGCTAAAGTGGGGGCGTACTAAATATCATACTGCGACGACTAGGAGATTTCGAGAGAAAGCTACCGTGTGGGCTGTACTAAATATCATACTGTGACGACTGGGAGATTTCGAGAGAAAGCTAAAGTGGGGGCGTACTAAATATCATACTGTGACGACTAGGAGATTTCGAGAGAAAGCTAAAGTGGGGGCGTACTAAATATCATACTGTGACGACTAGGAGATTTCGAGAGAAAGCTAAAGTGGGGGCGTACTAAATATCATACTGCGACGACTGGCAGATTTCGAGAGAAAGCTACCGTGTGGGCTGTACTAAATATCATACTGTGACGACTGGGAGATTTCGAGAGAAAGCTAAAGTGGGGGCGTACTAAATATCATACTGCGACGACTAGGAGATTTCGAGAGAAAGCTACCGTGTGGGCTGTACTAAATATCATACTGCGACGACTATTAGATTTCGAGAGAAAGCTACCGTGTGGGCTGTACTAAATATCATACTGTGACGACTGGGAGATTTCGAGAGAAGGCTAAAGTGGGGGCGTACTAAATATCATACTGCGACGACTAGGAGATTTCGAGAGAAAGCTACCGTGTGGGCTGTACTAAATATCATACTGCGACGACTAGGAGATTTCGAGAGAAAGCTACCGTGTGGGCTGTACTAAATATCATACTGTGACGACTGGGAGATTTCGAGAGAAAGCTAAAGTGGGGGCGTACTAAATATCATACTGTGACGACTAGGAGATTTCGAGAGAAAGCTAAAGTGGGTGCGTACTAAATATCATACTGCGACGACTAGGAGATTTCGATAGATTTGTCGCAAGTCGATGGAATTTGATTTATGTTGATATTTTATCATATCTATGCATACATCTTACCGTCGTCCCTGCATTGCTGACTTGTATAATCAATTAATTATCTACGTGACTTGGAGCTAAATTTCAAATGACGCTAAGTACGACGAATATCGCAAATAAGAATATTAGAAACTTTTTGTATTAAATTCGAGTAGCAAATAAATGCCATACTAAGCGCTTGGGTCGGCGACTTCCCAACTACCGTGAAAATTATGGTTTATTAAATATTAAAAAACAGGCAAAAGGCTGGCTGTAAAAACTGGTATCTAACGATGTAATACGAAAAACCATATATTTCCGGCGCAAATTATAATCCGTAAACGAATGAAGGAACGTTTGTATCATCGACGTCAAAAATTTTGCTTCAACATAGCTAAAAGTAGTAAAAGGCACAACTAGGATACCCTGTATTTGTTACAAGATAGTACAATAGGGTATTCTTCTGTGCGAAAGCTTTGGAGTGGATACAAAAATTGAGCATTTTCTCGAATTTAGTGCACTAAAGGCCCAACGGTAGATTTGAATAACTATTGCTTTTTCGTTTTCTACGACTGAGATTGTTATTTTCAGCGAAATCGACACAATTGCTGGAGTACCGGCTGAAACTGAAGGTGCATCTGTAGCTGCACCGGCTGAAACTGATGGTGCACCTGCAGCTTCGTAAGTAACACCAATACGTATATACATACGTATATATATAAGCTGTTTGCATTATTTTATGATATACGCGCAATATTATACTCAGGCACCAGGGAATAATTTCCAGCCTTGGGGGTGGGGGCAAGTAAAGATAGTGATACAAAATGTATGCGTCCAAGTGGATTACGTCGAGCCTTTCGTTTAATCTAAGCAAATACCTGAAAATTTAATTTTGTTTTCATATAAATGAAACAAATAATCATTACAAAACTTTATTCTATCTCCTCAAAACCTGTCTTTCGTTCAGGTGTTTTGTTAGTGAATTCTTGCATAAGTGGTTTAACATCTATTCCGCCAAAAAAGCCTTGTGCGCGCAAAAATTGTATGTAGCATGTGTGAGACGTTGATGGGTCATTTGAGAACGGACCCAAGTTTTGACACGTCGAAGAACCGAAAACGAGTGTTCCGAACCCGCTACAGACACTGGTATACTAAGCGCCAGTTTGAATAACCGTTCAGCTGAGCTTAACAGCTTTCGAGCTTCAGTCGAAAAGCTCTTGATCACGGATGCAAATTCTTGAACGGAGCTAACTCGATTTAAATGCAGATAGTTCAGTGACGATAAATGTCGTTGAAGCTTTTCGCAGTCAAAACTACTCGGCTATTTTAGTTCTTCAATTCGACTTGTTGAAATATTCGCGCCGTTTGCAGCCGATAGCAAAACCATAACAAGACAAATACCTTTCAGCTATAAGGTGATATTAGGGGTCGCATCCGGATCGTGACGGGTTTTAACAAATCGTGTCGGGTCTGGTTGTGTCGGCTCTAATCTTCACATATCGGGTCGGCCATCTTTACTCAATTACTAAACGAACAGGTAAAATCTTGAAAGTTGTGGTCATCAAGAACCATATAAAGGCGTGTTCACACGCTCAAACTTTTTGCTCAAATTTTGATCAAAATTTGAGCTCAAATTTTGATCAAAGTTTGAAAGCATCTTTATTGCATTTTTGGTAAGTTTGAATGTGAGCACTGTTCAAACTTTTCAAGGATATTCCTGTAGCCAATCACCGACACGATTCATTACTTTAAAAAGTTTGAGCACAAATTTTGTTAACAAATTTTGAAATATTGCAATTTTTTGTTAAAAATACCGTCAAATTTTGATCAAAATTTGATCAAATTTTTATCTCAGATTTTGAATTCAAAATTTGAGCAAAAAGTTTGAGCATGTGAACACGCCTTAAGGCTTTCAAAAACTGTCGCTTCCAAGTCAGGTCGGGTCGGTCAGATCCGGAAATCCTGGCCCGATGCGACCTCTAAAGTGGTACGCGTATTATAAAACAGTCTGAGTACAAAATGGAGGTCTAATGTAAATGTTCTGTTAAATAGAGTATGCTAAAATGTTTGTACCAGTATTGATAGCAGAATTTGTTGTGCCATTATGCAAACTTATTATTGCAATCGTTTATGAGACGTTACAAATTGTTCAGTCTATTAGATTAAGAAATGTCTGATGATATATATTGCACAATGAACCCAAATAAAACATTGTTTTCGTTTACAGCAGTTGCCAGTAATCTATGAAGTTTAATGTTTTCCTGAAATTCGTCTGTGTTCTTCCCTCAAATACACGTAAAATGCAAAAATGAAAGATTCTGCAAAATCGGGCCCATGTCAACTTTATGGGCCGGACGTTATAACGTCAAAAAATGAACAGCTTAGAGCGGGGGTTCGGGGGGGGGGGCGGTAGCCCCCGACTTAGGCTTAGGCTTAGTGCATGGCTCATATAGGGACTATAGCTTAGGCTTAGTACATCGAGAACGGCATGGCCTGCATTATACTTCGGCCCCTGAAGGTTACATTGACCGCAAAATTTATACAATCTATATCTATTTTTAGTGATGATTTTACTGGAAACTAATATGTACAGTATGTTTATATATATGGTTCTGCCGTTGCACTTTCTATAGGTACTAGAATTATTGTGCTTATCGCAATAGCGTATAAACCTCTCATCACAAGTCATATATATATATATATAAAATATATATAAAATATATATATATAAGCGTACACTTTTTTGTTCAAACATTAATGTCGTTGTAGTTGAGTATAATGCATCAGTTGTCAACCTCAAATATAAAACGATGTATATATTGTAACATAGCTTATATAGTTAAAGTCGTGCGTTGAGCTAAGTATGTCATATAGAACATGAAAATGATCTGGGCTGGCCAAACGTCTCTTAGGGCAGTCGATTGATCAGACAGACCCTCATTCGTGATACTCAGCAATTAGCCAAACATCGAAATTCGAAATTATTTTATGCTCAATTGTGTCTTAAACGATTTCGCTACACTCAAATTGATCAAGTAAACATATGAATGGTTCAGTATGAATGGACAAATTCTAGGTCTACATCCTAACCCTAACGCTACGTCTTTGTCTTCTGTGACACTTCATACTCAGAAATCAGCCAAACATCAAAATCTCGCGCCTGTGATGCCCAAATGTGTCTTATACTATTTAGTTACACTCAAATTAAGTCAGTCAACATATGAATGCTTCAGTACCGTCGCTGTAGAACAAGCTTATGAACATACTACGGTTAGTCAAGTGGGCTAATGGACAAATTCTAGGTCTACATCCTAACCCTAACGCTACGTCTTTGTCTTCTGTGACACTTCATACTCAGAAATCAGCCAAACATCAAAATCTCGCGCCTGTGATGCCCAAATGTGTCTTAAACGATTAAGTTACACTCAAATTAAGTCAGTCAACATATGAATGCTTCAGTACCGCCGCTGTACAACAAGCTGATGAAGATACTACGGGCAGTCAAGTGGGCTAATGGACAAATTCTAGGTCTACATCCCAACCCTAACGCTACGTCTTTGTGTTCTGTGACACTTCATACTCAGCAATCAGCCAAACATCAAAATCTCGCGCCTGTGCTGCCCAAATGTGTCTTAAACGATTAAGTTACACTAAAATTAAGTCAGTCAACATATGAATGCTTCAGTACCGCCGCTGTACAACAAGCTGATGAAGATACTACGGGCAGTCAAGTGGGCTAATGGACAAATTCTAGGTCTACATCCCAACCCTAACGCTACGTCTTTGTCTTCTGTGACACTTCATACTCAGCAATCAGCCAAACATCAAAATCTCGCGCCTGTGCTGCCCAAATGTGTCTTAAACGATTAAGTTACACTCAAATTAAGTCAGTCAACATATGAATGCTTCAGTACCGCCGCTGTACAACAAGCTGATGAAGATACTACGGCCAGTCAAGCGGGCCAATGGACAAATTCTAGGTCTACGTCCTATGCCTAACGCTATGTCTTTATGTGTCTGAAGCGTATTACATGAGGGTTAAGAACTTATTAATTTCAAGGCATACTTGAGACCTTTTGATTTTCTTATAAACATAGTAGCACCGCTGTGGTAATACAATGAGTAAATAATCCGTATGCTTTACACAAATAGAACAAGGATTCTTATTTACGTTTGATAGTTGTAATTTTACAAAATTCGTTATTTATTGTCCCTAATAGGCGGAGTACATACTTCCCAAGTCGAACTTTACAGTAGCGTAGCCTGAGGAGGGGGCTCCGAAGTACGATGCCTTCTCCCCGTTCCAGCAAATTTCGTATTAAATTCACCAATTGACAAAAGCATATTGTAAATTGTTTATTTATACTTATTGCATTTGTCAAAAGAGGATGGTAAGGGGCGCAGCTTAAGTTTACTCATGCATTATACTTATTGCATTTGCCAATGCTTCCACTCAAAAAATTTTATATATAATAGTTAATGTGCATACTAATGGACATAGTAAATTTGATACAAAGCTTGATTGCAAAAAATTGTCGAAAGTAAATTTGTAAAGAAATCGAGCATTAATTAATTTATTTATTTATTTATTTAGTAATTAATTAATTAATTAATTCATTCATTCATTTATTTATTTATTTATTTAGTAATTAATTAATTAATTAATTAATTGATTTATTTATTTATTTATTTATTTATTTATTTAGTAATTAATTAATTAATTAATTAATTTATTTATTTATTTATTTATTTATTTATTTAGTAATTAATTAATTAATTTATTTATTTATTTAGCAATTAATTAATTAATTTATTTATTTATTTAGCAATTAATTAATTAATTTATTTATTTATTTAGCAATTAATTAATTAATGTATTTATTTATTTGTATATTTATTTATTTATGTATTTATTTATTTATTTATGGATTATTGTCTGCCATATCCACCATTTTAATTAGATTTATTCTAAAACTTGGTCAGGCTCTATGTTTGTTTATATGCAGTTCTACAATTTAGTTTCGGCTACCGGCTGCAAAAACCGGTGGCCCGCTGGCCTAACTCCTCCAGGACCACTACCGGGCCGGTGCCATCAAGGAGGTCATGTGCTGCGATAGGTGACTTAACATGCATAATTTTATTGTGTTATTATTCAATATATAAATAAATTATACAATGACAGGTTGGCGATATTGCGTTTTTACAAACAAAGATATTATAGAGCACATTTGAGCTGTAACCACTTAAATTTCCACTAATGTATGGAATAATCCGCGAAGTATAAAATCTTTCATAATTTGGCGTTGTTATATACAAAATGGCAGGTAAATCATTTCCAAAAGTCACATAAGCCTGCGCTGCAGAATCATTTCTGAGAAAACTTGATGAGATTTCAACTATTTTGTATCATAGACATAATCCATTGAGTAGCCTACTATGTACTGTCTAATACCCTATTAATACTGTTTCATAAATATTGTTACAAAATTTTTATTCAAGCTTTGCGGACATTTCAAAGTTTTGTTGTATCCTAAAATCTTTCCAAGATATTATTTTGTCAACTCATTATGCCTCCAAACCCGGGAAGTACGTTACCAAAATACACTATGTTTGCACCGCTCAAAATTTCAACCAAGGAACGATCAGCGAATGGATGACATTAGTATGCAAAAAGATTGTATACATGAACCAAAAAATTAGTGTTCAAAAATGACAGTGAAAAATTCGGGAATGTGTATTGAATTTTGTGGTGGTCAATAGTACTGTTCGGCATCGGATAGCTCACGAATAGTCTAGGCCTATGCCTAACACAACTATGACAGCGATGTATTACTATTAAGCTTTCCAACAGCTTTAAAGCAGAGAGTGTTTCCATTTCTGAAACTCCTTTACTTATACAATATTATGCAGCGTTCACAGATAAATGTGTGCACTGTAACATGTATTGTCATGTTTATACCTACTTGATTTGTGGCAATAATGATGCTTATTGCTACAAAATCTGTAGCTTCACCTTCTTTATTGCACTAAATTTGCGTCAATGTTCATGATTAGTGCTACAATAACATAGGCGAAATGTAGCACTAAGCACGGCAGTTGCTACCAGACATGTTGTGATAAACCGTACATTTAACACAGGCGTTGAAGCTTGTTCTATGCGTTTTTATTAAGAAAATACAAGTCAGTTTTCTTACAAATACTAACTCAAATGTTACTTTTCCCACAATTTACTATTTTGGACTGAAGTAGTTTGATTTGATAACGATTTCTGGATTTCTATTTCAGTCAAGCAGCAGACGCTGGGCAAGCTGTATCAGGCGCTGGCGGTGCTGCTGATCAAGGGTAAATATTTAATTCTGAGCCGTATGAAGAATTGCTGAGTTGTATGAAGAATTGATGATAATGCGATGTTTACGTTATAATTTGTCCACGATGTGGAAGTTTTGTGCACATACAGCGTGCGTAATGTAGATAACGATATAGTGTGCAGAACACCACCACTGTAAGCTTAGCAATCATGTATGGCATTTCTGATCCCATCAGCATTTATGTATGGTGTCATGGACACCGTCAACTTGTAGCAAGCCTGATTAACGTCCTTTGAGCAGCTGCTTTGCTGTTTTTGCCTTTTTAGAGAGTTTACGCAGTGCAACTTTTGTCCATATACTTGCTATGCAAAGTTTAAACCGCATGGTTTATTGGACACGATCGATAACCGCAAATAGTTTGAAATTTCACTTAGCTAATATTCCCGCTTTTTTAAGCTGCAATTCAAACATAGGGTGTCGAAGACACCGTAGAATAATGTACATGGTGTTCGCGATACCATTATTTGTTCTGCATAGTATATTCTTCCGACCACCATACACAATAGTATGGTCGCCATCTCACACGGACAAATCTTCCACATGGCGGGCTTTTTATAACGTAAACACCGCATAATTTCGATGAAAATAAAGTTCAATAACTGTTTACAAGCACGTTGTAGGGTAAACTCATTTAATAT
>JASANE010009279.1:0-27331 GCA_030248225.1 Trileptium ribeirensis | reverse complement strand
ACAAATATAATATATATATCAGGGAATAACCGGAACCGAAATTTACCGGAACCAGCAACCGGATCCAGAACCTGGTCTTCGAAATTTATATATAGTAAAACAGATGATGGAAGAAATGAAGATATATTGGATTTAAAATGCATTAAAAATAACTTTTGCATTAAACTTAATGTATTGCGATGGTAAATTGCCTTTCTGAAACTTTAAAGAGACTGAGGAAGCTAAGTCGGTTTTTGGACATTCAGAGCAAAAAATGTCTTCCACTATACACCATTGCGAATACTGCGTCAAATCGAACGTGCTTACAAAGCTTGGAGCGTAGAATACACACTTTCCCTCTGTCTCCAGTCGCCTCCCTTTACTACACCTACGTTTGTTGCATGTTCTTCTGTAGAAAACTTAAAATTATTGGTTTATATGATTCGAAGAGAAAATAATAGATAGAAGGTAATTTTCTGATCAGTGGTCAGAGACACTGTTAGGGCCATCGCTGGACAAACAGTGTCCGTCAGTTAGATCATAATGATGATAACTTTCTAATCAGAATGCTATAAATGAGACACACTGTGATGCTGCTCGCACAGTTTCAATAAATACAGTTCATTGCCAACAAAGCAGTTTCTGGCTGCGTTGCAGAAAACGTTAGTTTACTTCAATTTAGACTGATTTACCAAGTTTACAAGCGCACTGGCGGGTGCTTGACGCAATTTATGTTAGCCAGGCATACCCTAAGTACTTCTGCGTAAGCCATACTCTGTTACCGAATTGGACCCGTTTAATTCAAACGTATCCCACAGACTTCTGGATGTGTAAAATAGCTGCTACAAGCATCGCCCTGGCTTTGATTTAACAAACTCCTGCAGGTTATTATGAAAAATTCCTGCTCAAATTATGTGCCCTACTTACGTTTCACACGGCAAATTGCTTAGTTAATCTTTTCTTTTGCTTGGTTGTATTGGAGCTTGATCATTGTATAATATATATTAGATATGTTTGGATTACAGGATGAAGCAAAAAACGTGGAAAATTTCAAACAAAATTTTTAAACCGGAATTCCGGTTCCGGTATGGTTTTTGCCCTTTGCCGGAACCGCAATCGGAACACGATTTTCGCCGGAACCGAAATTCCGGTTACTCCCTGATATATATAAATGCCGTTACGAGAGTTGCTTGTAATGCCTTTCCATTGGATCTCATCAGACTACTTACCACTTAGCGCAACAATATGAACGGGCATATATAAAGGAAAAGCAGTACGTAGTATAGATCACAATCTTACAAGGCTGTAACGCACTCTAACTATGTAAAGCTTTAGAAGAAGCAAATATACATTGATCAATTAGCTAATATATACTTCTATATTCTATAAGTTAGAAAAAAATTCCATCAACAAGAATTGGAAAATGGAAGCCTTGGTTATGCAATGTTTGAAAACTATACTTAGTTTTATCGTAAAAAATCTGTTTAAAACATAAACTGAATAATTTTTTATACATTTGTCATAAACTGAAAAATGGTCTTTAAATCATAACAACGCCCTTTGTTACATCACTCAGTAAAATATTAAAAACAATAGGCACATCGAACCTCTGTGGAAGGAAGATTCTTTACAATATTTTCGTATCATCTCCTAGTATTTCACACAATAAAACGCTGAAACGAAGCAAACCGTTAAACCCTTTACGGCAAACCTGTATCTGCAGTCGGTCGCTAAAATAATAAAATAAGTTTGTTGCACCCCTTAATACACGATTTTAACTAAGTACAGTTCCAAAAGTCATTCCGTTTTGTGTGTTTAATGGCAATGATTCAAAATGTAGTTTAGTTTGCAGTATTAATATGAAATGCAATAATAACTATATCATTACCGCAACTAGGATACCCCGTTCAACTTCTGCCGATGTTAACAAAATAACGTTAGCTATTTGCGGACATATAAAAATAGGATCATGTCAAACTTTCCCTATAACTCAAGGGGCAGGAAACTTGACGTCAGTACCGTGACACGAACATTTAGTTTAATTGTTAGTCCAGGCTTAGATTTACAATACGCAAAACTTCTAAGCAAGACTTTTGGCTTACATACCTATGACATGTTGAGTAACTTTTTTGATCTATGCCTATGAACTTTAGCTCTAGATATATGGCAAGAATCTTGAACCTCTATACTGTGTGAAAGAGACCAACTTCGAGCGCACCTCTTTAAGTTGTTATATCTCTTATTAAAATAGAAACGTAAAAATTATGCTTTCAACCACATATAGGCAATCTATTTATCGGCATTATAAATAAAATTTCATTTACAGTTGGCAGGTATATACAGTTGATTTTGCAACACACTTAGCCCAAATAGCACTAACGCACTAAGTGGTACAACAAACAATTTTTGTGTTATTTTAGTGACTAGATGAAAATTCAGCTTGCCGTACAGAATTCAACATTTTGCTTGTTTTCCATATTTTACTGAGGGAAATAACTATAGGGAAGGTAGTTAAAAATATATCCAAAAATTGGGGAATAAAAACCAGCGCATATCTTAGCCCAAACAAAATCGATAATAACTGAACTTGTGTTTTTTCGCAGCAATTTTTTCTTGCCTGGATAGGGTTGATCACTGCCGCAGCTCTCTATCTCAATAACGGCGGGCCCATAATCCACTCTCTCCAAAACACACCAAAAATATTTTTCGATCGATTCTTTTCTAACTTTTCATATCGTCTGCTCCCACTGATAATTCTGGATAAAAATGTGCGTATGGGCAAAAAATATTTGTTTTCTCGCGATAATGCTAGTTTAGACATACGGACACGTTACGGATATCATATGGCGGTGGTTCTTTTTTATCTACCCACATCTGCGAACGGTTGGGGAAAAACCAATGTCGGTCTGGTTTTTACTTCCCTACCTGTTTTTTGCCAATCAGCTATATTTTTGTATGTTATTTTCAGGATTATATAGGTATACAATACAAACCTTGACATCGTACTAATATCTGAGACGATGGTTGGCGGTAAAAATGCTAAAGATCATAAATACTATATATAACTATACAAAAAATGGAAACACTGTAGCAGAGAAACATTGGATTTGACAGTGGATAGATATATTGCCGGCGATTTCAAAACCGGGAGGGCATGGGAAGCCCACTATAATATATATATCTCGTACCAAACTACGGTCCGAGAAAGCAATTACCGAAGGTAAATAGGTCGTTCCTACTAGGGTCGCCACAACAGCGTTAGCTTGTCACCTAGGGTGGCCGTCATCAAGCTGTTGGTTCGGTCGGGTCATGGAAAAACGATGCACGGAATATACAAAAGCCATCAGGGAATATTGATAAAATGTTCTTTCCACAGGGTTTTGATGTTCTGCTTGTTTCCAATATTTCAATGAGTGAAATGACATTCTAACGTGGTTCGGTGTCATACTTGTTTTCACTAACTGATGTAACAAAGAGTATTGGTATGACTGAAAAAGCATTTTTCAGTTTTTGGCAAACTTATAAAATCCGAACAAACAAATATGTTTTATACAAAACTTTTACGATGAAAACGAAATATAGTTTTCAAAACTTTGGAGTTGCTTTTTTGAACTCCCGTTAGGGTATATAACTTGGTTTTGTCATATTTTAGCAAAACACATTGTATATACCAAGAAATATAGAGTAGTGTTCACGAAGTCACTTACTAGAGTATTTTTGATCAAGGTTATTCTTTAACGTCCTAAATCGCCAGATACGAGAAATCGAATTTTGCGTGCCCGAAAATATGGTTAGCCCAAATTTAGGGTATATATAAGAAGATACGCAGGCACTCAAGATAGTGCTTACAAAATTCAGAAAGTGAAATATCTAATGAGATTTATATTCTAACGAACCTAAATAAATAAACTTTTTAACTTTGGGCGAGCCAGATAAGTATAAAAAATCTAATTTTCACCCCACCTCCCGTGAACTCGATAGCACAGTTGTATGGGCATAGGAAGCTCCGTTCCGTAAATGCTCAAAATAGTGCTAACAAGTCACTACAGAGCCCAATTTGGTCAACTTTACTTTAACGGACCAACATCACCAAAATTTCGGCGAGCCAGACACGAAAAACCTGATTTTAGGCACCCATAAATACGACTGACCCAATTGAACATTCACCCCATTCCTCATATTAAAATATATGTTCGGGTTCGCACTAAACTGGTTTAAAACATGCATAAAACTGCAAACGAATTTTTAACCCGAATTACGATTCTGGAATGGCTTTGAAATGCCTCATTGCGGAAGCGGAACAGTAATTTCACCAGAATATAAGGTTTACATGCAGAATCAATAAGTTTCTGACGCCATGCAACACTTCGCACAAGTGATAAATATACAAGTGATATTATAATGTAATATACATCAATAGGGACTAACGTAACATATATTTCAACATGGATAATCTATGTCTTTATGTAGCAAGAAAATAATAAAAAACACTGCTTACCGCACATAATTCATTAGCACTGCATTATATTAATATTCTGTATTAAAATTAAATGTTTACATCGGATTACAATACTATGTTCATATTAATAGTAGTTGTGTTCTGAGTGTAGTGATTGGAAAGAGCGAAGCGAAGAATCCTTACTAGTTGTATAGTGGCGAAATTTGACAGTGTCCGTTATTGGGTTTTTAGGGTGACAGAAATAAATAAATGTTGACTGGCGATAGTAATTAGAAATCTTTATTTTTAACCTTTTATTGGGAGCACAGCCCAATTTGATAATCTTCCTCCCGATAAAGCTGGTCAGAATCACGTATATATGTATTGTATCTCAACAACCCTTGTAAATATCTGGGGCAAATTAGGCTCATCTTGTAGACTAAATAAGCCTTTACAGGACAGTGCGCTAGTATATAGAATGCAAAAACGAAACAGAGCGATTGTGTTTTGCTTCATAAGTTGTCATTTTGTGTAAACATCTATAACAAGCTGTATTTGGTGTAAATACCATCCTAAAACCTCTGGAACTATGAACCTAATGAAACCCTAAAACTTACCCTACAGCCATCGAAAAAAGCTGAAAACGCATAATGTGTTCTAGTGACTATTAGCTTAATAAAGTGTTCTAATGACTATTAGCTTATTTTATCGCCAAGATGGTTAATTCAGAGTTTTGAAAATGTAATTTAGAGAGACATGTGTAGCAATATTGAGCATTAAATTACAAAACGAGACACCCAATCTCAGGCACATTGCTTGAAAAGTTAAGAAGATATACCCGATTATTCTGGCTAGTCCAAACTTCGGAAATTATAGCCGTGGGGTGCCGGATTTTGCCGGGAGGCCAATTTTTTCCCGAATTTTGTCGCGTTTAGACTTATTTTTCTCAGCAGGGGACTTTGAGCCGGGGTACCCAATTTTTGCCAGGGGGCACCTCTGTTTTGCCGAAGGGCAGCCGAAAATGCCGCCCTCCCACTTTGGACCAGCCAGTTACTGTTCTGGCAGTGTGCACGTATATAGAGGACAAACTACTCTGCTAAACGTGACCAAAACCCCAACATAGCCCGAGCATTTGCGGAGATATTTCTATTTTGGGTCCCACAGGCCCATTGATAAACATTTTCCGCAACGTTGCAGCGTAAATAATGACACTATACACCATTTTGTATAGCTACAAGGAGGATCGAATATAGCTCTACAAAATGAGACCAGAAACACCTATAAAGCTCGAGGGATTGCGCAGATATTACCATTTTTTGTGTACTTGGGATTCAATGGGCCCTTTTTAAAGCCCGTTTGAATCAAATCTTACATCCTAAAAGAACCGCGCAGCAAAGCATTTTATATAGTCTTACATAGGCTTATTTGAGTTACAGATATCGACATACTCAGATATCGGCCCAATCCCAGTTGGGGGGGAAAATTATTTTACGCTTGCTATAGCACCCATCTTTCGGAAACTATGCCCCCATAGTCTCTGTACCCCCAATCATCTCTCACCCCCAAAAGAGATCACTTCGTGATCAGGTTCGCCCCTTTTGCGCCCAGATATCTGTAACGGTCGCCTACATACAATAGATAACGTAATTTCTTAGTCGCTTCGGGGACTCACAAGAGCGCATTTGGCGTGCTTTTTCGGATCAGTCTTCCGCCTAAGTAAAGGGCACAAATAGTTTTCTTGCTTTCAAACGTCCTGTCGCGCCATTCAATCCACCAAACCATAATTGAGTTAAGCATATAACAATATAAACCCAATAATAGACATTGCAAAATTTCACCACGTCACAGCTAGTAAGAATTCAATAAACAAAACACGTATCCGAATCCCAAGACAAGCTGAGGTACTCATAATGGCAATCCTACACACACAATTCTCGATGCCCCGTATGCAATATATAACCAAACTATTAAAAACATAAATATTCTGGCAATCGGGCTCATTGCACCTAATCGCACGGAAAACCTCTGAAAAGCTGTTGATAACCACACCACTGTATTCAGCAAGCTGAAAACCCCACTTATCTTGATGATCTGAATACAGACTATTCGTAATCTGGTACATTTAAATTGAAAACCTACGAAAATGCATGAAATATATACGTGCTGTACTCCAGATTCCAAATCGTTGTATTCAGAATTCAGAAAAAAGTATATATAGGCCATTCTTGATCTCCTGCACGCAATACATAATGAAACAATAAAAACCACCACCACCACATTCTTTAGAGTCGATTGGTTCCATCGCGCGTGCAACGGGTTCGACTGCACAGTGATTTCAGCAATCTTTTCCATTTGTCCCTGTCTTGCGCGTCATCAATCCGTAGCCCTATCGATTGCATGTCCTCTTTGACGACCTGTTCGCACTTCTTTTTCGGCCTTCCACGGGGCGCCTTTCCTTCGAATTGGACTTCGACCGCTAGTTTCGCCACGCCACAAGTTCTGCGTTGAACGTGACCGTACCATCTCAGCCTCCGGTTGGTCAGTTCCGTCTCCAGCGACGTAAGTCCAACCGATTTCGCCACATTTTCGCTGGATGCGCGGTCTTCCCAACGCACTCCTGCCATCCACCACATCATTTTTCTGTCAGTGGCTAGAAGATGGGCTGCTGCTTCCTTCGTGAGTGCCCAACATTCAGAAGCGTAAGCTAGCACGGCGCGAATGCAAGCGTTATACACCCTCACGCGCACCTTACAGGGCAATCGCTTGTTGGTAAGTAGACTCGGCAGCTCTTTCTATTTGAACCGAGCGGCTTGACTACGGGCCTTGGCTGCCCTCCGTAGGTCTCTTTGTAGTCGATGGTGTCCCCAAGGTACGTGAATTTGTCCACCATTTGAAATTTCAAATTGAAACAATATAAACACAGTTTTGAAATCCGGTTTGTACCGTAAACCCTTTACGCTCCGTGCACAATAGTCAAATTAGGCTCTAGATTACAAAGCCGCCCCTAAATGGCTGACGACGCACCTTTAAGCATCTGAACCTAGGACCTAGATTTACGCTAGTACGGTCCGTATTTATGGTTAAATTTGAGCATGCACCGGTTGCTATTAAGTTAGCTATTACTCTACTAAAGCTCTTATGAGTTCGTATAATCGACCTCCGAATGGCTGGCGCGATTGCAGGGTTAGATAATCGCCTTAATCTTAGCCTTAGATTTACACTACTAAATGCGGGTTATTTTATGTTTTGTAGTCGCGCCCGAATGGCTGGCTGGCTACTTACGATGAAGAGTTAGTAGCGGTCGACTACTAAAGAGTTGAAGTCTCTTACTCTGTGCAGACCTCGCATGGCTGCCGTACACAGGAGAGATTTCAGGCTTACGAATGGCTGGCCCAAAATTAGTAGCTGGGATCTACTGGAGGCTCGAGGAGGTAATCGAATCCAACCCCTTACTCAACCGGTCTTCTCAAGACTAACACCCCTTGTTGAGCGGCCCCGAATGGCTGCCGCACTCCACAAGTGATGCTACTTCCCACAGACCCACCTATTCTTCTCGCCCTGGCTTTCTCACTCAACACTTGAGGCCGAAATTTTTGCGTATTATTACTTACTATATTTAATACGGTGCCCCTCTTATTACTTGTTATATAACCTTAATTTTATTTGGGAAAAGTTAATATGGTTAGGATAATTAGTAATATTCTTAATTTACCTATTTGTGCACCACTTCTCTAACTAATTGTCAATAATGCCATTCTGAACTGTTAAAAATTACGAACTCCGCTCATAACTGTTTCTACACACAGTTCGGAAAGCCGAGTATAGGCCTTTCCTTTAAGCAATAGAATTAGCAAAAGCCGAGTATAGGCGTTTTTCAGCACCGCTTTCTATGCCAGGTATTCTCAACACTAGAAATTATCCTTCGATACAATTCTTTGTGTACTCTACCATAAGCAGTATCAAGAAAGTTTCTCAACTCTAATAGGGACCATGAAAACCATCGGTAACTCTCGAGTAACTATATTCCATAAATAACAAGCTATATAGCGCCACCGCTGTTAAAACTAAAAACAATGAAACGGACGCTTAGCTATGTCGCCAAAACTACGAAATGCAACAATATAATATATTGTAAATACAATATTATTATTCGATCCGCCGTCTTCCTTGCTGATCACCTTCTGAATCTCTATCTCAATTAATTAAACTTTTAGATATAAGCTAGCTAATAAAATAAAATAACCCAAATCATGTAAATTAGAAAAAAAGAACACTAAATTTGTAAAATCCAAATTTTCAGAAAACTAAAATTTTATGGATTAAGTAATATATAATTGAAGTGTGAAAACCCCATTTTAAGGATTTTGTACCACCGGTAGCCTAGCGGACCCCGACTGTTATATTTTATGATTCTCAGTGGGGTAGGGGTTGGTAGGTATTTACGTACCTCGTAAAATATATTCTTGCGTAGCATAAATTTTTATGCAGGGGGAGCAGTACCATAAAGCTTCTTGCGGGTGATCTTCTAAGCCTACGACGCATGCTTGATGGAACCATAGAAAACACCTATCACACTGCACCCATTTTATAACCTCTTCTGGTTCATTGTCTTCTTTCTATGACCCTATGCATTTTCGGCAATAGTAATCTTCAGGAGCTAATCATTGGCGTGATTCTTTCTGAATACGCCTTAATTTGGCTTCATAACCTGTGTAATCTTCTGGATCACCGCCAAAATGCTCGAATTGCGTGCAATTGTACCATTTTGGGCGTTTGGTTGCGCTACCGACTGTTACTAATAAAATGTTCGAAAATTTGACTTCGACGACCCGAAAGAGTCTATCGAATTGTGGATGGTATACGCTACTGTAAGTACCCATTGAAGATTTGTTCGGGTGGTTCATTAAGACAAGGTAACCATTGTTAAATGTTCTTTTCTCGCCCTTCGGTCAAAATATTGCTTATAATGTTTTTGGCTAAGAATAATCTTTTTTGGGCAAGCTACTATTAATTCATCGATTAGTTGTGGTGCGTAGCCCTCTTCCGTAGTTGCTGTTAAGTATAAGTGGTTTGGGTTTGCTCCTGGTAAATCAGGGTTACGGCCATGTAGCGGTTGAAGCGTGGACCGCCGTTCTATACGCAAAACATAGCGGTTCGCTGAATTCGTCCCATTTGTCAAGGGCAATTCTGTCATTGGTTTCAGCATAGCTTTAAGCGTTTGGTTCCATTTTTCGACCAGTCCGTTCGCTTGGTGATGATATGGGACTGAGTACACTTTCTTGGTTCCGGCTTGTGCCAATTCTTTCGTAAAGTTCTCGGCGGTGAAGCAAGGGCCTTGGTCTGTTAGTACTACGCGAGGGACTTCGTGTCGACACACGATTCTTTCGATAAATAATTTGGTAATTGTGCTTGCTGTTTGATATGGTACTGCGAACGCTTCGGGCCATTTGGTGTAGTAATCCATAAAGCAGATGATGTACTTGTTGCCAGATTGGGTGGGTGGTAAGGGTCCAACGATGTCAATGCCTAGCATGTGGAATGGTGCTAGTGCTATAATCGGTTGTAATGGTTTCCTTCGTTTCGATCCTTGGCGAAATCAGGCACACGGAATACATTCTTCGACGTATTGTCGTAGGTCGTGGGTCATGCTCGGCCAGAAAAACTTTCTCGTCATCTTCGACCATACTTTCTCGAATCCTAAATATCCGCCGTTTTTCGATGTGTGGTACATTTCGAATAACAGTCGCCGGAAATCGGGAGGTACTACGATTTGGAATTCCCACGGTTCGGTTTGTTGCTGTCGGTCTTTTATTAGTAATCGGTACAGGATGTCGCCAAAAATGATGAACTGGTATTCATGTGCCACTATCCATTTCTTCTCAAATTCGGGGGTTGTATCCAAGAATTCGCTATTTTCGAGATAGTATTTGAATGAATGGATAAACGGGTTTTCGTTTTGCGCTGGCACCAATTCTGCTGGTGTCCATGTTGGTTCCAACCGAAACTAGTGTGAATACATTTCGGTTTCGGTTATTTCGAGTTTTTCGGGTTGGTCCAATTCCTCCTCGGTTTCGATTCTTTCTTCTTGTCGTTGGTTTTGCTCCACTTTTTGGTGAGTTTCTATCCATGGTTCCACTCGGACTCTCTTTTGGTTGTTTTCGCGGTGTGATAACGGTTGTTTTGTTTGTTTTTCCTCATTATTTAAAGAGTTCGAGTATACTAATTTCTTCTTCTGAGGATTTCGCTGTGGTTTCGTATGGTTGATCGTCTGCCTCGCTATCGCTGAGTGTTATTGGTAAGGTCTTTTTTCTCTTGTTGTTCTTTCTTTTTATCATTCGTCTTCTTGGGTCCGTTCTTTGTTTGACCCTTCTTTTGGCTTTCAGGGTCTCGCGAATCCTTCTTCCCTTGTTTCTTTCGGTTGTACTTCTTCCGTCTACCGCTGATAACTAGTTCTTTGCATCTTCCTATTTCGTTTTGACGTTCGGTATCGGACCATTGATTCTAGTCCTCTTGGGTTGGTTATATGTTTCGAATATAAGGGACGCTTCGGAATCGGATTCTTCTTGAATTACCGCCGCTACAATGTACTTTTTGATTCATTGGTTTCCTTTTTGTTGGTCCAGCTTGAGTTCTCGTCCTTTTTGTTTCTTTCTGTTGGCTTCTTTAGCTCTAACTTGAATCGCTTGTTGCTTCGCGCTAATTCTCTTGGTGGTTAGCGGTTTGTATTGATTCTTTACTTCTTCGTCCTCCGATTCCGGGTTTTCGGTTCAAGGGACAGCTGGTGGTCTTGACATACAGTCCGCGTTTTGGTGGTATCGTCCCGGCTTATATACGATTGTGTATTCGTATTCGAGAATCTTGTTCGCCATTCGAGCCAATCGCACGGTAATCTGTTAGGATTTGGACCGAAGGTGCATGATCCGTGATGATCGTTGTATGGCTCCCCAATTAGTACGGCTGGGAGTGTTGAATCGCATGGAGTACCGCCAGGCATTCTTGCTCCGTTGCTGCTATAATGGATGACATGTTCATTCCCCGCTTTGTCTTCCAGGGATAGGATGTATTCAATACCATATTTGCTTGCGTTGGTGTAGAGGATAAACGGTCTGTATGGATCTGGATATCACAATACTGGAAGCGTATTCATCTGGAGAGTGTCGAACGGTTGTTGAGTATCGTCCGTCCATAATTGGCTGAACTTCACCATCCTTGATCGCTTGTTGTTGATATCGTATAGTGGTGCTGCTATCTTTCCATAGTCGGGTACGAATTGTCTATAGTAACCAGTTAGGCCGAGGAAGCTCTTGAGTTGCGTTAGTGTCTTCGGTTTCGAGAAATTCTGTATCCTCACAATCTTTTCAGGATCCGTTGAAATTCCTTTATTCGACACGATGTATCCTAGGAACGGAATTTCATCTTTCAAGATTTCGCACTTTGATCCTTTTGTTTTGAGATTCGCTGAAGGCGTTGTATTTGACTAATGTCATACAAATTGTCTCAGTCTGACGTTGAGAAGATTATGATGTCGTCGAGATAGCATAGGCATGATTCCATCAGCACGCCTACCAGGATTAGCTGCACATTATTTGGAATGTTGCTGGAGCATTCGTCAATCCGAACGGCATAACATTAAACTCGAAGAGTCCTTCATGGCATATGAACGCTGTCTTTTCTTTAGTCGTGCTCGTTCATTGGTACTTGCCAATATCCCGACCTGAGATCAAGAGTTGAAAAGTATTTTGCTCCGCGTAACGTATCCAACATTTCGTCGATTCTTTGCAATGGAAAGCTGTCACGCTTTATGATTGAGTTGAATATTGTGTAGTCGGCACAAAATCTTTTTGATCCGTCCTTCTTGTGGGTCAGTACGATAGGTGATGCCCACGGACTATAAGATCTTCTAATTATTCCTTGGTCGAGCATCTCTTGTACCTGTTTACTCGCTTGATTCCGGTCCGAATATGGTAAGCGTCGTAACGGTTGTTGCAACGGTTTTTCGACTGTAGTTTCGATGTAGTGTTCTGTTTGCATATTGATCCCAATATCGAAGTCCGATTTCGAAAAGACGTCTTAGATAATTGTGAAGTACCGTTGCTAGGTACGCTTTCTCTTCGTCGGCGACAGCTTTTTCCATGTTGACCTCAGGTTTACACAGAATCGTGGTCACTGTGTTATATTTTATGATTTTCAGTGGGGTAGGGGTTGGTAGGTATTTTCGTTATGACGGCTATCCGTAATTAAAAGCGAACGGGATTCGTCTCCGGAAGATTGCAGTTCGAGGTGTGGCCAGTAGTATGCCGGTGGGACGTCAGTATGGCGCGCGTCCTTCTTTTCGTCAACGGTTAATGCCCTATATTTTGCAATACGGCGTTATCCTTGTTCGGCTCTACTTGCTCGAGTTCCAGGCAAATGAGTAATAAACACGTATAAGAAATGTTTATTATCAAGTGATAGAATGTTAAATTACTAGTATCACACCCGTGTAACACTCGCGGAACTATTTTTGATCACCGTGTTAAAATCGCAGCACTATTCTTAGTATTCGTATGAAAAGCCACCCCATTGTCCTTTGGTACTGTATTTTCTTTTCTCGCTCACGTTAGCCTACACCTGTCACTCTTGCACACCTGAGTCTAAACACTTGCACAGCCCGACCGTCAGCTTTTACACAATACGCGGCCACTCGTCGGCCCACTTGTTCCTAACTCTATTACCGTTAAGGTTAAGTTATCGCTAATTCAAATAATACTCTAGTGAGGTTGGTACGATCGACCCCCATTGGCTGCCGACGCACGTTTATATAATTACCTGAACTAAGGTCCTTAGAATTACGCTTATACGTGCCAGTATTTAACAAGCCGCTCCCAATTGGCAAGCAGACCCCGTTATTAAAACTGGATAGTAGCGGTCGACTACTAAGCAGTTGAAGTTTCTTAGTCATTCTCCTGTCTCCGATTGGCTGTTCGAACAGAGACCCTGGCCCCCGATTGGCAGACCAAAGTTAGTAGTTGGGAACTATCGGTTGCTCGATGGGGTATTAGAATCCTCGCCAGGTCTACTCAAGAATAACACAATTTGCTGAGCCACCCCCGATTGGCTGGCAGATCCAACAAGCAATGTTACTTACCTCGGACCCACCTAATAAACTCGCCCGGGTTTTGCTCACTCAACTCTATGGACCGAATTTGTAAGATATTATTAAATCCACTTCTTTTATTGAGAAAATTAATATTGCTAAGTATCTAAGACCTGGAATAAGGTTACTTATTTGTGCAATCCGCCACTACAAAAACTCCCTATCGACAGGCACTCGTAAACCCAGAACAATAATAGTTAAGCGCAAAATCGAATTTGTGCAATTCTTTATTCGTATAAAAGTCAAATCAGATCACTTCCAAGCACAATTCTTTGCGCGCTATTTGCTATAGCTCCAAATAGAAATGCTAGACTGACTCAGGCAAGCGCTAGATAAAGCCTTTCACACTCTTCGTCGTTCAACATAATCCTCGATAAAGCACTAACATCATCGCATAACTAACACATAAAAGCAATTGTAATTGTTAGCCAAGTTACCGACAAAAAACAATATTAAAAGAAAAATAAGAGGAATTCCTCCAAATTGTTGGCGACCTGTTTCTACACTTCCAAAACCCAACTCATTGATTGAAACTAAAGCTGTTTAAGCATACGTTAGCTAATAGGTAAAACAGTAACAAAATTATGCAAATTAGGTAATTAGGATAAATAAAATTTTAAAATTTAAAAGTTTTAAAGTTTGAGTTTAAGTAGGGAAAGATATAATAAAGAAATTAGAGTTTGAAAATTTGAAACTTAGAACTCCACTAGCCTATTAGACGCCGACACCGACAATAACATTTGTGTTAGGGGTTCACCAGGCTACCCGGAGGGTTTGCGGTCCAAACCCGGCCAAAACCCTAAAATCACCTAAAACCCCGGTATTGTCGCCAATTTCTCTATTATATCCCTCCCTCCCTTTTCTCGCGTGGTTTTGTTTTCGCGTTTCCTTCCTTGTTTTCGTGCTAATTTGCATAATTAGCACTAATTTTCGTTTTAGCTAACATGTGTTGCTTCATTTTAGTTTACTTTATTCAGTCTAGTTAGCGGTTCGTCGGATTCAGGTGAAATCTACAGGGATCCTGCTCTGTAACTTTCACATTAGCATCGACATAAGAACTTTGTTCCATTTTTCCGCTTAGTTTACTATATCATAACTGGCAGTGCCTAATTATCGATTGCGCTTATTGTTTTCTTTTATTTCTTTATTACATAGCTGATGTGTAGAGGTGTTTTAATTTAAGCACGAATTGTTACGACTTTATAGTCTACTGGATGTGGATTTAATGCGATATGGTTTATCGATGGGTTTACTTATAGTTTACGGTTTTTCCTGTGCAATTATCAGACATTGACTCTAATTACAAGGAATCTTGCAAAAATTATTGGGTATAAATAGATTAGCCTTGCGTTACAAAAGAGTTTGCGACGTACGGGTCCAGCCGTCCGAAAGGCTTCGTACAAACCTCATAAGAATAATATTTAAGGAAACTATTAGCGCAAATCAAAGAAAGAGGGTAAGATACTGAAATAAACGTACGGGTCTACCCGTCTGCAAGGCATCGCATAAACCTCACAATAGGAATTAACTAATAGCTAACCTAACGTTAAGTATCAAGTAATTATTCAGAATAATAGTGCGCACATTTCGGAGTTTGAGAAGTATATAATAAGAAGGCTCACTCCACTGAAATTCACTGGGGACGAATCAAAGTCTAAGCGAAGGCATATCCCCCAAAAATTCGAAAATAATAGAATGTTGAATCAGCATATCGAAGGTTATACCTGAAAAGGGGTGACCCTGATCTCGGAGAGATCGGTTTTGGGGGTGAGAGATGATTGGGGGTCCAGAGACTATGGGGGCTATACCTTAAAAGATGGTGGGCCCCTTCCCTGATTTTCCCCCCAACCCAAGGAGGGCCAGTTATTGCCGTATTCTACTAATTTTAAATAAACAGCCTAACTTGGCTGTCTTGATTTTATATGGGAACCATATCTCGAGCTAATCGAAGTAGTCACACCGCAACGCCATAGAGATTAAGGCACGGAGCAATAAAGAAAAACGCGCGCCAAGAAGACATACTATTCCCACCGACATTATACTGGCCATGCGTACGAACGACCATATCTTCGAGTAACGAATCCCTTCCAATTTTAATTCCGATAGCCGTAAATTAATAGAAAATAACAATTTTTAACAAACTAGAATTTAATTTTAAATTTCCCACTAGCTAAGTATTTATTCTTATTTATATAACATATATCAAAATCCCTCTATATCTCAATTTTCTGTTATATAAACTCAACATTTCAAAACTCAAATTTTTAACTTAAAAACTACTTAAAATTCACTGTTTCTTATCAAACATCATTTTTGCTAAAATATACTTATTACTCACCCACCGTCTTTCGCTGAAACCAAATTAATCCAAATTCAACTTTCTCCTCAATTTTCTACTTTTTAAACCAAAATTCAAACTACCCCGTCTTCCACAATACCATATCAATATACTTCAAATTTTAATATCGTTTTCATATGACCCTATATGTTTGACTCGTTTCCCAATAATTTCAGCGCAGTCTGGCTTAGTCATGTCTGGTTATCAAAGTAGATTCAATGACATTGCTATAGTACGAGCTAGCTATACGAGTATTCCTTGCAGACTTATGTAGCTCTCTGGATAATCTGTTTAGTCTAGGCTGACTATATAAGACAGACTATAGTGTCTTGGCAGACTGATTTATGCGGTTAATGTTTTGATTTTTTGAATAACTGCAAAAATTCACATTTTAACAACTGCCGAGGCGAGAAATTCAAATTTTGGCAGAGTTACATCGTGAAAAATTTCAAATTTTGGACAAGTACAATTCTTGACAGACTCCAAGGTATGAAATCAAAATTTTGGCGCGTGTTTTAGCTATAGTCGCGAGAGATTCTGTCGGATAAATTTCATAGTCAGTGCAGTCTGTCTATGCAAAACTAAGCAGTCACGTAAGACTCCTTCAGCTGTCCGGGGTGTGTATAAAAGCTATATGCGGAAACGGTGTACGCCTCGTAAGACTGTTGGACAACTTAGAGCCATTTTGTACACAACTTAACTTGAGTGCCTCATAAAGCTATTTAACCTTCCCCTTTCCGTCTTTATAGTTTTTATAAATTTTACATTTCACATCTTCTCAATCTTTCACAGTTGTAAAATAACTCCCATTTATTTAAAACTTAATCCTCACTTCTCAAATGTTTAATCCAAACTTCCCTGTCTCTTCCTTCGGCATATTGATATTTCACATTTACCCTATTTCTACTTTTACTAAAGTACCCCGAACTCAATTTCTTCATAATCTACATTTTCTGAAATTAAAATAAGTGTTCCTCAAAACAATATTTTTATATCAAATATATATCATAAAGTTAGTTGTTATTAGTGTTTGCAGTACTTACACGGTACAGGGTGCCGTAATTGCCGATTGGCGTTGTGTATGATTAGTGAATGTTAACTTATGGGCTGTGAATACTATGCTTTAGATTTGATATTAGCGATATATTGATAGATTTTGAAGTTCGACGGTGGCCTAGCTACTAAACTTGCGTATGATTATAATCCGCATATTGGCGTATAGCTGATGACTTGTTTATGTCGTTGACCGAACGTTTATTTCAATCTGACGAAGTACCAGCTTTCTGATGTGTGCTTAAAATGCAGAGTCAGTAGTAGCTATTTGCTAATAATCCGCAACAGCTTGTAGGTTATATTCGACAATCGATAGATAAAGTGCATTACTATAGTTGAAATTAAAATTCCTAGGTCATGACACTTCGTGACTTTTAGACATATGGTGCCATTTCATATGACACAAGTAATTCACGTCGAGATGACAATCAATATAAAGGAACAATACGCGTCCGTAACAATATTCCACCTTCACAATACACGTCGAGATGACAATCAATATAAAGGAACAATACGCGTCCGTAACAATATTCCACCTCCACTATAAACACAGCTTACCGCGATCATCTCGGCGTGACCATATACAGTAAGATGTGTATCTCCCATTTATTACACGGAGTTTTCACACTATATGCCGAGTCGAATACCGTAATGCAGCACAGGCGGCGACGATGCGGGAATATCCCGAATAAAAATTCAGTGATGCTCAATATTAGTTAATGGCACTTCGGACGACAGGAAGACAAACTGGCGTGAAGTACGGCACATCGCCTTTTTACGGGTTTATCAGTGTTCATGTAATTGGAGATGTGATACTATCAACTCTAATTAACGTTCGAAATCATAGTTATTAATTAGCTAACCCGAGTAGAGACGCTGTGTGGACGGAAAGATAAGATCGGCAGTTCGTCAACGTAACCATAGCTAGGCGCGTGCTGCGTCTGTGATACAGTTGGGTATACTTACATACATTAAATATTTTATCAAACTCGCGAAAAATTGCAAAAACTTAGCAAACGCGTTTGATTAGCTGGTAACCGAAAAATAACGAAAAATCGAAATTTTCTTGCTAAAACATGCGGCGCACTGGCAGTACTCGGTTTAATTTTGGACAGTACCTTCATGCTGTGTAGCGAATCATTAATATTATCAAAACGTTGACAAAATTACGGGATAGTGAAAAGCAATAATTTGGACAACAATTATAATTGGCTTTGGAATAGTCGATGCTATTTAAGTTTATGTTTTTGCTGTGCAGATGTTGCTTCTGTGACAGGTGAACCCTTTTGACTTCATCTCTTTTTCATATTTGGCGAACAATAGGATTTGAAAATATCTTCCGTTACAGACATATTCGTAGTTCTGCTGCTTGTAACATTGCAATGAATATTTTGCTTTATGGCGCAAGTACTGATTTGTATCTATTAACTGGGCTTATAACTCTTGAGTTTATCCTATGGAGTGGAAGCTAATAGTTAGTCTGCTGCTACCTGTGACTTTTAGTACAAACGACTGTCGTTACAGGCAACAGTAAGCGTGGATGTTCATTTACTGGCCAAACTGATCAATAAACATTTTGGCATCGCGCTGTGAAAGTCGCATTAGCTTCAGTAACAGGTATGCAGAAGAAGGGTGTAAAGGGGATTGCATCCAACGGGTCAGACACAGGAACGTAAAGGCGTCGCAAGCTTGGCCCCCAAGCAGCGAAGACTGGCGGAAAATATAAGTACTAATGTACAATAATACAACGATTTAAGGGAACAAAATGGTTAAAGCGGAACATTATGAAGAAATATAGAAGAAACTGTGAAAAATTTTTTGGTAACATCCCTGGCATATCCGCCTCCCCACTGAGGCATGAATTCCCTAAAGCGACAGATCTTAGAAACCCATGTTTAGGACAAATTATTGCTTGAAAAGTACTCATCCTTGTGGATTTCGGGATGCAACCTACCATAGGTCTTGACATACAGGTGCCATTACAAGCGCTGCTTACTTCAATTTTGTAACCTAGATTGAACACACTTTCAGTCGTATCGCAATATGGAGACTATATCACAAACGATTTTTTCGTTTTCTCATAGAAGAGATGTACAACCTTATTAAACAAAACTTTTTGTCACGCTTATTGATAAGTAAACAGGGCACAAACAATGTTCCAAAAACCTGCTTTTAGCTCTATATATCACGTTCTTGAGATAAAATTGTTCTAAGCTCTAACAGCTTGTCATAAGATAATAAATCTCCATCAGCAATCACAACTGGTTTTGGTCTCTAATGACTCACTGTTAGAAATTTTTGTCTCTTGCGCCAAGTATGTGATACAAAAATCTTTTACACACAGCCGTTAGATATTAGAAATTCGAGTGAACGTCTATTAGACATTTTTATATCTTATAGCTGGCTGCAAGAGACAAAAGTTTCTAGCAGCTAGCCATTAGAGATATAAATCTGTTATGCTAAATTATAAGCTTGATTTTACTCTCAAGCAGCCGTTTGTAAGAAACTAAAATATCATATAACCATCTATTAGGGATTTTAGTTTCTTGCAAACGGCTAGTAGATACAAAACTGCCCGATTTTTGCACGCACTATCCTGTGAAACCTGCAATAGGAACAAAACATATTCTAACAATCTGACATGCTTCGTCTTCGTACTCTGGGTTACTCTATAAACGGTACAATTGGTGTAGTGGTGTTATTAGTGGATTTGTACTAAACTTCTGATATGATTTTGATCTGAAACTGAGCTACTTGCTACATTACATCTTGTAGTTAACGGCTCCGTCAGTTGTTGCAAATAATGGTCAGACCAGAGGCCTGAGTTAATGACATTAACGGAATTTTCCTAGCAAGTTTGGGTCTCTGCTATGCTACACGAAAAATGATATTTGACCCGTAGGTGTGCGCACTGTAGCACGATATGTAAAAAGTGCATCATTAATATACTCATCTCAGTTATCTGGAACTAGCGCTATTACACGTTTAATCATATCCATAAGTGTTTGATTCCAATGTTCGCAGGTCCATTGGCGTAATGATGATACGGCGTAGAAATTTTCGTTCTGTTGCCTAACTTAGCTCTTTTCTGATGTAAATAGTTCAAACGTAATGGCAGGCCATGATCTAAGAACTATGCTGGCGCTCCATGCTTAATTACAATATGATCTAGTAACAACCGTATTATTGCAGCAGCTGTTTGATAAGTTGTAGCAAACGGATGAGGTCATTTTGTGACATAGCTAATAAGGCTTACAACTTATAGTTACCACGTTTGACTACGGCAAAGCTACCACAACATCAACCCCTATCACTTAAAAAGGCGCTAATAGGTTGCAAAGGTATTTGACCAGGTTTGAAGCGTGCACAAAGAATGTAAGAGGCAATAAAATAGACCAAACTTTTTTCATACCGAACCAGTAAAATTTACGCAATGTGCCATTAAAGGTTACGTAAGCTGCATACCGAGTGGTATGAGCTTACTCCATTACTATAATGTGAAACCGTTCACGAAACACTAAGCGAAGCGCATACCTGCAGCGAGGCGAGTCCTAATGGGTATAAAACTTTTCAGCCTTCCAATGATAACCTTGTGTAATGGTAGCACTCAGGACATAGGACTCCACTTAATACACAAATAAAATAACTAACTAACTTAATATTACTAAGATAAATGATAGTACGGCAATAAAACAATGAATCGTTTGAATTCATAATGCGGAGCTAAGGATCTAAATAATAAAATAATATTCAATGCTCGAGCAAATTATTAGTTACAAGGTGGATCTGTCGATACGGCTTAAAATTTGACTTAAACTTAGCTCAACCTAGTCCGTAAAATTTATCGGAGCACCCATGTGCTCTCAAGAACGCGATAAAGATGTGCACCACCCTTGCGCTGTCAACACAAATTATCGGAGCAGCCAGTCTGCTCCCAATAACCCAAGAAAATGTGGAGCACCCCGTGTGCTCTCAATAGTAAATTTTAGGATCAGGCCGTCTGCTCTCGATATAATCCTAAATTTGTTAAACTTGGTATCAGCGCTAAGTCTTCGCTTTAAGTAACTGCTGCCTTGCTAGAACAGTGTTATGGGGCATTTATATTAAATTGAGTGCAGGCTGACTAAGCTTTGTCCTATAGCCAGATGCCGCCATTACATTGTCCTAGCATATTGGAAGTCAACTATGAAGACTTAAATAGCAGCTGAGTAACACTGTCTGGTTTTGTACAGGAGTGAGCTCAGACTCAAATATCTGGCCTGTATAGTCCGGGCTCACTACATATAATGTCACACTGCATTACGTATAATGTTAATCTTGTGTTTCCGCCAAATTTTGAATTTCCGCGTGGACGTCTGCCAAAATTAGAATTTTTCGCGTTGGACAGCGGCAGAATTTGAATGTCTCCCACTAGACAGCCGCCAAATTTTGTATTTCAAGCGCTGGACAGCTGCCAAAATTTCAATTTCCCGTGCTGGACAGCCGCCAAATTTTGTATTTTAAGACGACCATAATACAACTAAACATTAATAAATATATTACATAATATAAAAATTACAACATATATTGTATTAAAACTATTTCTACCAGTCAGGCGATACGGCTAAATTTGTCCCATATAGTTCCGAGTAACTACGTGGGCATTATATACAGCTATCTGTGACCTCAGGACAAAACTGATAGCCAGCCTTGACTGTGCCAATGTTCCGTACAGTCACGCTTTACTATGGGACAACCTAAAACAACACGCATTCAAGTTACCTTAAATGCCCCATTGAGGGGTTCAAGTTAAGTAGTGTGAAAAATGACTCCAACTTGTCCAACTGTGTCATGACGCACACATCGTTTCCACAGGTTCGCTTTTCTAGACACATCAGACAATTAGAAGAGTATTACGTGACTGCAAGGTTTTAGATGAACAGTGCCCCTGACTAAATTTTGTCCGACATAGTCTCCCCTGACTATAGCTAAAACATGCGCCAAAATATAAATTTCTTACCTTGGAGTCTGTCAAAAATTGTACTAGTTCAAAATTTGATTCTTTCGACAATATAGCGCAGCCAAAATTTGAATTTTCCGCCTCGGAGACTGATAAAATTTGTATTTCTACCGTTACAGTATAAATCAAATCGTTAACCGCATAACTCAGTCCGCCAGCACACTGTAGTCTGTCCTATATAGTCAGCTTCGAATAGACAGATTATCCAGAGAGCTATACACGGATGCAAGAAAAAACGCATAGCTAACTGGAGCTATACCAATATCCGTTGAATCTACGTTGATAGCCGGACAAGGCTAAGTCTGGCTGCACCCAACTTATCGTAAACGAATCATGAAACTATAAGAAAGTTCGCAGCACACAGTCTTTTGTATTAGACATAACCAGTTGATCTGAACCTTGTATTAGTCATTGTTAATCCTCCTGCAAGATCCAAATGGGCCTAACGCACATTGCGAGTCGTTGTGTTTACTGAGTTTGTCGTATATCGTAGTTTGAACGTGTGTTGTTATTCGGTCACGTTATACGCTTCCTTAAGGGACCGAGCAATAGCTCCCAGATACCTCAGTGGTTTGCGCACACAAGTTTCACACGTACGACCCGGGTTCGATCCCTGGCGCAGACATGAGTATTGTCAAACATTGCACGATACACAAATTAATTCAGGCATGAAAGGATTAAAGGCAGATTCAATACTCATGTAATGTCTCTCTTTGCTAACCGCTGTTTCTATCGTGTTTTTACAATTCAGTATTTCCCCACAGGGCAAACTCATTACAGAACAGTCCTTAATGGTTGTGTTAGTAGTCCAGTGGAGCTAAACTATCGTTTAGTCCTTTTATTTCCATATTGAATACCCGCATATGCCAAACACCCGCACAAATAACTTTAAATATTGCAGAAATTATTTTTTAAGATATCTAGCTACTACAATTTCCGTAGTAAGCTAAACAATTAGCTACCTGCAAAGCATTTTATATGTTGCATAACATAAGCCGATCTCGGCACTTGTGACATTTTTATAGCCCAGCTCGCCTAATAGCTAACATTTTTACAGAGCCTGGTGCGGCTTCTAAAATGTCACAAAAGCTAGTTCAGACTATCCAAGCAGGGCATTATCGCTGTGGTGGGCTGTGAAAAATCCGGCCCTAGTGCACACATCTTGGTAAATGACGCATTATCTCGAACCTTGGGGCGCAATCTACTCTGCCCTACCTATTCCTAACGTTATAACTCAATGCACTATCACGCGTAATTCACTATTTTCTATTGGCTTTTCTATTTCTATTCCTTATAATTCTGATATTGACTGATTCATGATTTTTTGCCTTTTGTAATACTTATTTGTAAGAACCCGAGCTTTAGTACTAATTTCACCGATATTCAAAGTAATACAAAAGGGTAATTTTCAACCACAGTTGGACCGGATACCGGTGGAGTGTGATCTTGGCATCGTTTTATGCGTACTTTATTTTGGATATAAAATGAAATTGTACCTTTTATTGTATTGTATCAGTTCAATCACGCTCCACCAGCGGGGTGATTTTTGCATACTGACCGAATTTCACGATCTCTAATCGTGTGTATCTGGTCGGCCCTATAGAAATGGAGCATATATTATTGTGTGTTGTTTAGAATAACGTTTTGCAAAAGGGGCGTCTGCGCACTCGGATAGACCGGGAACGAACGGGCGGATCTTTCACGATTTTACGGGGTAATTAACGAATTCGCTGCCCTATAGCTGATTATGGTGCGTATCCGTAACATTGGTAATGATTGATATGTCGATAATAATTGGTCTGTTGTAAATGTATTTTATACTGGTTGTCAGGATGGTTCGGGGCGCCGTGCAGAATTCCTATAAAAAATTCAAACCAACACTTTTGTTGCATTTTAGACCTGGTGGACCTATCCTGGCATGCAGTAAAAATATAAATCATCGCATGGCATCTTTGTAGTATTTCTGGGAATCCAAACGTGTAAGGAAATTGACCGAACCCGAAAAGTACATAGTTTTATAGGGGCGTTTTAAATTTAGAAATTTTGGATTTTTCTCAAGCTTCAGGTAGAATAGGATTATAGCACTATAATTGGGGTCCACCAAGATGTCAAAATCATGAATTGGGATCAACCTATTTCTTGCCCGTAAGTATTTGTGGAACCCCTACTAGGCGCTTAAACGCCCAATTTTCAAAGATTCAAATTACAACGACTTTAACCAAAATTCCCCGATTTTGTTGCCTCACATTCCCAAGGGTATTATACTAACCATTACATCCGAAACCGGGTGCATTAAACCCCATCGCCCCATGCTGAATCTCAATAACCCACTCGAGGCACCATAATGTCTCACTCTTATCACCGAAAACGTCCCTTAACGGACCACCCATTATATGTGTAACAAAATTTATACTTTCAACAGTAGGCCACCAGCCCGGGCACGAACCTGATCCCTCCCTACCGCCTACTCCCATCCGTGCGCCTAAAATCTTTATAGATTGCATCAACACCGGAATTAATGCAGGTTTCACAGAATAATGAGTGCAAAAATTTCTTACAGCCAATCGTTAAATATTTGAAATTCTAATGAACAGCTATTAGAGACTTTTGTATGTTAAAGCTGGCTGTAAGAGACAAAAGTCTCTAACAGTTAGCCGTTAGAGACAAAAATCTAGTTAGCCTGTTAGAGATTTTATTCTCTAATAACTAGTTGTTAGAGATTTTTATATTTATTGGCTATCTGTATAAGACTAAAATGTCTTACAGCTATCTGTTATAGATTTAAATATCTAATAAGCCACTTCCTACATTGTTAGTTCTAGAGGTGCCGGTTAACGGCGTTCCGTTTGCGCTCGCCGGTACTAACATATTTTATTTCCGAATTTTTCGATAATCCTTATTTGTTGTGAGCTGCGGGGTTTCCGCTCTCCAGGCCTGACCCGGACACGGATGGTAGATGTATAGCCTGATATATGTGTTACCGGCGGAAATTTTTCTTCTACTGTAGACGACGTTTCAAATTCACTATAATACTCATATACTATCTCTTAAGTATGTAACTGCTCGTGTAAACCTTTAGCTTTCTGTAATCCAGTCCTATTAGTCAAAATCAAATTGTATCGTTCTCTAAGTGCAGCTGCTTCCTAGTTTCCGATTGAAGCACACGCGTGACGGTTCACGCTAAAACAGTAAGCTCACTAATTTGGTCAATTCAAACTCCGGATTCCGCAGTACAGTTGGCGTTTCCTCCTAAATTTACCAATGAGAATTAATGATCACTTTGCAAAAACCAATTAAAAGGGCCCAATTTCGATACCCATAGATTGAAAGATACCCCCAGACTGTTTTCCGCAATGTATCTGTCGGAATTTAGTGGTCCGGCTTAGAGGTACGTGCAGGCGAAACAGTGACATATACACAAATCCGTACACTTCACTACTAACCTAGCGAATTTAAACCAGACTAAGGCAACTTACATATCAACGCCAAAACAACAAAAAATAAAACATAATCATATAAACCGAGACAAAGATTGACCATGATTTCAGTTTTCCGAACGTCAAACAGTGTCTTTAACGGTTGTCCCACGCTGTCACTTCAGTCTGTTCCACCGAGACAGTTCGCCAGATTTTGAACCAACGTACCATCTGGATGCCACGAATGAGAGTGTCTGATTCGATTAGCTGCTTCAGCGGCGTCGCTGTGCTTCAGACTTAAACCGTCTATGTCGCATCCAATTAAACTGCGGTACCCACAACGCGTACAGACCGGCAACAGTTCAAGTACGGAATACTGCCCGGGCGATATGACGCTTGAGTGTTAACCAGTTATATAATCTAGACTGTTCGACCTCCACAGTATTGTCGTTAACAGTAAATGATTTGTTTGACGCTCGTAAAACAATACAACCGGCAACAACAAAAAATTGTTCGATCAATAGGAATATAATTATTAATATTGAGCACAGTGATATTATAAGTTGCCGTTCCTTACACAACTAAGTATTTTGGCAAATCGTACATACACTTCTAAAAAACTTCCGAACCGGCACACAGAGATATGAACAGAGGCACACCGAACAGACCCAACGCTCCCTAGCCCAATATATACATTTCACCGCTTCTTGACATTATTCAGCCCTTCCTTTGAAGGTTAAAGTTAACTTGCAGTTCACGCGATCCAGGGCGACACCAAATTTTATCACCCCAAAATCCAAACACGAGGCCCAACTGAACCAAGTAGGCAACAGTAGACTCGGTTTGTAAATAAATATAGAGGATGGTATTTAGCTCCTGGACCGCATGGGCAAGCCGTAATCACATTGATTTACACTTACAAACACCTCATTTTTGGTTTCGCCGTACAAGGCAAGTATCGGACAAAACGCATTTACTTGGCATGACCACACATCCCTACTAAATACGTTCAACAATAAAATTCTAGTAGAATATGTCAATCTTGCGAGAGGTCCGAGGGTCCAGATTCAAACCCCAGCCAAAATTTATTGACGCACCTTCTCACGGCGTGGCCCCCAATTAATTTATGTACTAGGAGAAGTTATGGCCCTAAGGGATCCCAGCTGCGCCACCAATACCCGCTGTGGTGCCCGGACAACCCCGGCTGCTACGACTCCCCGGTGAACCGTTACTTGACCTAAGGGATTCGCTTAGCTTAGCAGGCTGCCGGCGGGTTTACCTGTGTGTTCGGCCTAGCCCCTATACTGGACTACGCGTCTAGTAGTATGAAGGTCCCCCTGAGGGACGGTCATCCTCTAAGCTTGCTCATAGGTATTACGGCTGGTCCGCCTTTCCCTCGTTCCCTGAAATATCTATGGCCTGGAGTTACTTTACCCTAATTTAGTACATGTAGATCCAGACCTAAAAGTTTTCTTCGAGAACCTCTGTCGGTTAGCCTGTCGCGAGAAGTGATACCAGGGAACACCTGGTGCCTGATCCCAGGGTCCTTATCTGGTCTAACTAGTCTCGATGGGAGGAGGACACCACATCTATGATAGCAGGTCACGACACCGAAACCTAAGTTAGAGGGTGCCTGAGTTGTCTGTGAAAATATTTGACTTGTTTCTTCAAACCTCCTGGTGCCGGATTACCGTTTTACTCTATGCTACTGAATTAGGCCTGGATCTTTCTTATCATTGCATATCGCTTAGACAAGTAACCAACACTTCAACCTTTTATTGTTTCAGAATGGATATGTATACACATTCAACGCATACCATTCATACATTGAAATAATATAGGGCACCTCGCAAGGCGCCTGGAACGAGGGTTTACGTGTGATGTGATTCTCTATTAATTTTACCCCGCTATGCACTTAGCGATGATAGAACTTCTCACTCCCGAGATTCCATCTCCCGGCAGGGATTCCGAA
>JASANE010009277.1:0-39167 GCA_030248225.1 Trileptium ribeirensis | reverse complement strand
TTCTTCGTTCAGAGTACGTATTGCTTGAAGACAAATTGGTGGACATTTTAAAATTTTTGTGGGCAAATTTCCATTAAAGTTAGCATTTCCATCTAAAAATCCCCGGTTGCAACCAATATTACAAGTACCTGAACGGATTTCATTTGGTATCGCCAAGAATTGATGATGGTGGACTCAGCTTAGAGTGTCTCACTCTTCGGCTTTTTGTCCGCGGTACGTCCCGGTGTCACAGGCTAATTCAGTCGCGGGACTGAATTAGCCTGCACTATTTTTTCCTGCTGAAGATCTGGATTATGCTTCTTCATGTCTTGGGAATAAACTAGATTAACCGATTTTTTACAATGTAAAGGCCTATCTCGGATGTAACCTTAGTTCAGAACCCATGGAGAGCATCAGTCATAATTACAGTATTTGCTTTTGCAACATTTATACAAAATCTACAGTTCTAGTATTTTCTGCGTTCAACTTTTTAGTTTTTCACGTTCATCGCCACTTCATAGTGATCTTCGCCAGCATGGTTCAAGTAAATTGCCATATCCACATAATTGTCAGTTCCTCCCAATCTGCAGGTTTGAATTCCAGTCATTTCTTGTCGCCAATTTCGGACCAAACTCCAGAGTAGACAAATATAGTCGTGCAAAGAAGGTCGAGACAGCAATGATTTCCGATTCTGTGGCCCAAACCCCCGTATTTTTCATACCAGAAACATTCACGTAGTCAGCAGCATTCTTGTTCAGCATTTCCGTCAACTGTTCATGTATTTCATTTGTCATGAGATTTACGAGCTTGTCCCGAACAGCGATGAAATTTTTCTGTTCATAAAATACGCAATGACTTAGTGCCAGGAAAAAACAATTACCGTCACGCCCAATGTCCTGCATCTTGCTGGGCACCCCCACTTTTGGCCCGATTTCCCATAAGCCACGCTGCATTGAACCGGAAACTTAGCCTGCCAATTTGCTTCTGTCGGAGAAAACAATTTAGGCTTCGGTTTGACAACTCTTTCTATCAAGATGTCACTTCGATGGATATATAGTTTGATATTATGTATGAACACGGATTGAGCCAAGTGCTTGTTGGTTGCGGTGTTTTGAAGCCTCACTCGATTCTTCATCAATATTCGGGTAACTTTATATGGTCCAGATCCACAAGCTTCAATTTTAGAGCCTTTGCGAGTTGCTTTCCTGGAATTCTTTAGCAAGACCAGCTGCCCAACCTTCAGGGAATCTTTACTTTCGTGACGCTTTTCGTGCAATAATTTTTGCTTTTCTTGTATTCGATCAATGCTGCCTTGGCCGCCGCTTCCAAATCTTTCCTGGTTGTCGCCATTGCTTCGATGTCAATCTCGGCGGCGTTCGCATCGATAATATTATCCGGATCGTGAAAATGCCTTCGACGGTACATAAGTTGGAATGGCCGCAACTTTGTCGATTCTTGTGGTACAGTATTGTAGCTAGACATCGCTTCCGCAAGGAAATTGTGCCATTCCGATTGTTCTTCAACTCCCAACATCTTCAAAAGCGATCGTTGAAGCGTCTGGTTGAACCGCTCAACCAATCCTTGCGATGATATGATGAAGGAATACGTTTTTCAACTTTATTAATTCGGGCGATGTCCTCGAGCAGCTGGCTGATCAGATGAGAGTATGGCGGGAAATCTCTTATTCAAAAAAATTCCGTAGATGACTTTAGCGACGGTTGGGCCTTGCTTATTCTTCAACGGCACTGCTTCGCCCCACTTTGATAACAAATCGACCAATGTCACAATGTAATTGTTACCGTCGTTACTTTTGGGCATTTTGATGAGGTCAACTTCGACATGGTACCAGACACTGGTAACTGGCAGGGGATGAATCGGATTTATATATGACAGGTAGCACCTGAGCTGCATTTTATTTCGACGGCATAACTATCTCACGCCTCCAGCGCAAAGGGCATAAAATAGTAAAAATAACACATACAATTTTTACTTCCAAGTTACATTTTTATGAACAAAGCAAACGATAATAGTGGCAAAATGTGGTATCTCTAGTCAATGTCCAATTCCTGTCTTTCCTCAGCATCTGGCAGAGGTATTTCATCTTCAATATCAGCATCAGTTTTGAGATATTCGTAAAATCCGCGGTAGGCTGGAGGAATTGCGCCCGATCGAAGCAAATCCATCAAGTCTTTCTTCTTCTGAGATGAAAACGACGTGGCGGTAGCTGCACCGGTGCTAACTGGACTGAAGCTTAACGAGGAGCTGAATTTCGCGGCTACGGATGGCCATCACGGATTTGATTTTTCGCCATGGCAGCATGGGTACGCCAACTCCATCTGCTAAGTACCGAAGGTCGAATAAACTCTCGTTACGCATTTCAATTACTGCGTAGTCTTTTCTGGCGAGCTTTTCAGGCGATTATCCCGTGCCACATCGGCTAGGCATAAATTTTTTTACCACGCTTTGCTTCCTCGACCCGGGCATGAATAGAATCAACCTCAATTTTGGTATGCCCGGGCTCGAGGAACTTAGATCGATGTGAGCTTATGGTTTTGATGTAAAGCACAAGTAATGGCTCCAGCAATCATCAAATTTTTGTTTTGCCCTGCACATCTGTCTGCGTACAAGGAAACATACTTAACGTCACTACCCAAACTGTTAAAAAACTCGAACAAACACGATCCTATTTCTGACGCGCCTCAGCGACCCTCGTTCTCAGGCCACACGTAACGCCGCCCATCCTTAGTTTTGTGGTTTAACACAGCAAAATTATATACGCAAAGATTTCTTTTATAATAGAATAAGCTTTCTGCCGACGTTGCCGTGGAGAGAACAGACTCGAGGTCAAACTTACCCTGCACAAAGCTTGGATCCGTTTGGCTTCGCTTCGCATCGGCGTCTTTCATTGCTAGAGCGCTATTTTTGCGTGCAATGTGATCGTGAAGCGTATCAATTTTAAACTGCTCAGCTTGTTGTTCTGACACCTCCTTTAACATGTATTTATTACACGTTATGCATTGCTCTTTTTTAGGGCGGAAGAATCCAATATTAAACTCAGTGTTAAAACTTCGCGGTACAAAGATTCCTTGACGAAGTCAAAGGCTGGAAACGACTCTAGAAACAAACAATGCATTTGGCTGACTGACAGACTTGTTTCCAGGCACTCGCGTTGCGTAGTCGCTCTACAATAGTGACTTTTCATGCGTGGAAAAGAGTTTATGTGCTCTTTGATCTTATCGATTACTGCTGCATCCGTTTTGTTAGAAGGTTCGTGTCTGCCCTCTGGTTAGTTTTGGCCATATCGCCGTGAGCTGACTTATGTTTGAGTGCATGCGGTACCACAGTTTCTGATATGCAGTGAGTGGACACAAAGTGACCCGTGCAGTTATCACACTTGTCGCAAATAACGAAATTGCGCGTTATTTTGCGACGCCGGTCACGCACTTCGTCGTATTTTGATCGCCCGGCCTCCTTAGAAGATACACGGTTAAGGATGTAATCCTTGCGCCGATCGTAAGAAAGATTCCAATAGTGTTCACAGATGCAGCACCGGTCGTCGTAATTCAGCGTAGCCTCGAAATCATGAAGTCGACAATGTTGAGCGCCTTTCGCGGGCTTAGGTTTTTTCTTAACCAACTGGGAAGCTCGATGCTTTGCTCGCTTAGTTGCTTCCGGATGACGCTGTCGTTTGCGCGAAGATTTGCATGGAATTTGGGAGGAAGCTACGTTGGCGACCGTGGCTGCTACAATCTCTTCGGCGGTAGGAATCTAAAATGCAACGCTAATCATTACATGAATGGATGCAAGTATTCTATCTGATAAACAGTGCATGGTCATACATGCCAACGATCCGCGATGCCAGGGGGTGGAGGGGTTCCGCGGGGGGATCGGTCATGAAGGACTTTTTTGCCCCCTGCGAGCATGTTTTCGCTTACGGGTACATTTTTCTCCGCGGTGAGGTGGGGTGGTCCTCCTACCTCCGCTGACGGCATGGATGGTGGAAATGCCGATTGCAAAATCTGTCATAACCGATACAAAACGGTACTAATCCAATATTTTTAAAATCATCGCATTAAAGTTAGCAGCATTTAACATAGCATAAACTGGAACTGTACTGGTTACATTTGAACAGTGTTCCTAAAGCAAACTCTACAGATACAAATTCAATAGAGCAACGTTTTCCTTAGGAAATGACAAGAATGTGTGCTGTAAAATATATTTTTGCTAGACACTACGACAGCGACCAATTAGTTCACTAGGTTTTCCGGCAGGTTCGTACCAGCACAGGGGTGGAGTCGACTCACGGGTTGTTCCTCGGTCTCGTACCGACAAAGGGGCAATCCAGCTGTTGCTTGCATGGTTTACCTTTCTTGTTGAAACGTATATACTATCAATTTTCAGTATTCCGCTGTATCACGTATTTACAAAACTTCACCACATTCCGTCATAAAATTCCACAATAACAGTACATTATACGTGCAAAAAGTCAAAACAATTCACATACTGGTTCGTCCGCTTCTAAAACTCCACCAGCTTCTTCGGCGTTTTCGCTGTCGAGTGAATTAAATGATGCATTGAGGGGATTGTAGTCATGATCTTTATTCATTCTGTGTGTGCTGACTGTGTCGTCTTCCGAGGTGCTGTCCTGACGTTGGCGCTTTCGCCTAAATTTCTGTTCACGCACAATGGTCTCAGACGCAGAAGGTGGTCCGGATGGAGGACCCGATCTGGACTCCAACTGAACCACCGAATGGACTTGGCACACATGCTCGACGAGATATTTGACCATTTATTCGGCTGTTTTCTCCGCTTCTGGTCTAAGAACGCTGTGTTTTGCATAAGCTTATTAATACTTACAGTACTAGTTATATCAGTTGTCCCAGCAAACTACATAGTGGCACTTTATGAAGTGCTTATCGGGCCACCCAAAGTTGGTAATAGCGTTAATTAAGTAAAACCAAGTAATGAACTACATAGATACAAGTCCCGGGACTAAATTAGCCCGTGACACCGATCGTTTTCTTCCTTACCCCAATAGGTTTATGACCGATTTGGTCGGTCATAAACATGACCCGTCTCCACCAGGTTCTTAGACCGTAAAATCCCTACCCCCACCAGGTAGTTGAGCCACCAAATCCCTACCCCAATACGTTCTTGGACCACTAAATCTGTACCCCATCAGGTTCTTGGACCACTAATTCATACCCCCACCAGGTTCTTGGACCACTAAATTTATACAACCACCAGTTTCCTGGCCGGGGTAGAACATTTTGAAATTTTTGACACATGAAATTAAAAAATCATAAAATGTTCTACCCCCCACCAGGAACCTGGTTGTGGTATGAGTTAGTTATTCAAGAACATGGTGGGAGTAGGTATTTGGTGGTTTAAGAACCTGATGGGGATATCAGCTGGTGGCGTGGGTCATGTTTATGAACCATCTTAGGGTCATAAGTCTGGTGGTGGTAAGGGCGAAAATGACAGCGACATACCGCGACCGAGGACAACGAAAAGTTGAAGTATCATATGCTTTTAGCAGAGTCCACCATCATCGACTCTTGACGATGCCAAATGAAATATAGTTCCGATTAGGTACTTGTAATATTGGTTGCAACCTGGGATTTTTGATGCAAATGCTAAATTTAATTTAAATTTGCCCACAAAAAAATTTAAAAATAGATCTTTGTTCGTTTTATCCCATTCGACGTTCGTTCGATAGTTTCAATTTTAAATAATCACACTTAAAAATTGATTATCGATAAATTTAAAAGGATTACAGTCGAAAGAACATCGTTGCGAAGTTTAGGCACCTAATTCTGATTATAACATTGTATAATACACAGTTGCAATACCAGGAGTACTGCCAACACCGTAGTTTCGAATCTACGCGGGCTTTGTTTGAATTCGCGTATGAAATCATTAAAGCAGCAAACAAAGTACAAAACTTGGAGCGTAAGCAAGTGTTGTCAAGTAGTGTAAATAAAAATTGGAAAACTAGTCAAAATTGGAAACTCGCGACACATAAAGACAATATTTTTTCCACAATTAACTCTATCTGAGTCAACTTCGATCGCTACGCTCCAGTAGATATTGTTTGACAACCATTACATACCTCATCGATGCAGCTCCACAAAAATCCAAACCATGTTATGTACAAAAATATTTTGGTTGACAAGTACACTCCGAGCGGATACATGTGAATAGATTTGTCGGAATGGAAATACCTGTAAACAAACAAGCAAAAAGATTTAGAATTAATATATTGCTTAACTGAAATTAGCCATATGACAATGCGTTGTTTCAGCGATAGTTAGCCTGAAACGCCACCGATACATCAACGCCAATATTTTGCCATCATTGTTCGAACTATAAATAAAATTACTGCAGTCCATTGTTAAGTAGTTAGGTAGCATAACATTGGTAGTTAGACAATAACTATTCCTGATTGTGATGCGTAGTGAGCTTGCAGTTACCCGTGGATGAGCTATAAGTAAAAAATAATATTGATGCCTTTTCAGTAAAAGATATAAAACCCGGCAAGATACTTTTATAAAACAATGAATTACAATGCACCTTGTCAAAAGCAAACCGCTGATCACTCGATGTTCTTTTGATGTTACAGCTCATAAAGATTGAAATTCTTTTTGACGTGGAGCATAAATTTGATGCACAAACGTACACAGGAACAAATAAAACAAAACGCTCCAAACATGTATACAAAACATTACAGCACTTGCCAAAAATGACCGTCGCATTTCGAGCAAGCGAGTCGCGAGCGACTGGCTCGCTCGAGATTTCAAAACTATAAAGTAATAGTAAACTTTATTTTTAGAACAAATTTATTTCGAGCGAGCGACAGTCATTTTTGGAGGGTACTGTATATTGACTCAAAATACGTTTTTAAATAAATCTCAACTCAAATAATAAAAGCAATAACCCGAGATCTATAACATTTTGTTCTAATATTTCAAATGTTTTGTGAATTTTACAACATATCCCTTCCATCAAAAAAGTAATAAATTAACAACTACATAATTGATCGTCCGTGACCAAATTTTGGCGAAATCGCAGTTCCTAAATTCGGCTGCAGTGTGCCGTGTCGTGTCAATCAGGCGACATTTAGACATAGGGGCAGATAATAATTCATTCAAAAACAGATTTCATTTTTTCTACGACAGTGGCATGGACTAAAAAACGATACGTTATTGTAGCGTTATTACATCAAAACATCATTGCGCATATCAAGAAAAGTAAAACACGCAAAATTATTGCAAGCGTATGATACTCATCAAAAGCTCGTGATGATGTGCGTCACGCAGTCAGCGTTCATTTAACTGGAACTAGCAATGCAATTTCAAAAATAATTCCAACCAAACTGTATTATAAATATATTGTACTTGCTTAAATAAATTTGGTTTATTTCTGAATGTCGCATAATGCTTGCATGGCCATAACAAGTTAAAACTAGTCGGTAGTGGAACTACATTTATGAGCGGAACTTGGGCTGTGGCATTACGAATGTACTCAATTTTATGTTCTTGAAATAACTACACTGCATAGGGCTTTATCATTGGTAAAAATATTATATTTGAATTCTCCGACCCAAAAAAACCCTATAATGGTTTGATTGAAACGATTCTATTTCAATAAATAACACAAATATTGCAAAATTCTCTATTTTAGCTGCATAAGCTTAACTAATTAGCTAATTAACCACTCAAAATTGTTTAAAATTTGGAAAATTTTTTTAGGGAATTATCCAAATTGCACAAGACACCATTTTCAAAATGTGTCTAGTCCCTCAATTTTCAAAATAACTTATTCAACTGTTTGAACGTACTCTTCGGACAAATACAAAAAAACTTCTCTTATCGGATTTTTGATTTTTTTCCTGGTTCGCGACATAATTCACTAAATGTCCGTAAATCGTGAAAAATGACCAAAATCCAATCGAAGTGCCAAAAACGCGTAAGGCCATATTGAACACGAGAATAGTTCGTCACTTTTAATGTTAGAATAAAAATTATTAGAATAAAATACAGCTCGCAAAAACATTTTGTTTGGTGGCGGGGTTTTGGTTCAAGCAAATAATTTGATCAAAAACAAAAAAATTTTGTGCACCTCCAAAAAAATTCCAGACTTTTTACCAAAAATGGACAACATCTGACAGGTTTTTAGCAATATTTCGGGTCAATATCGGAATATCGAAAAACGACAAAGTATTTCACCGATACTGACAAAGGACGTGTCACTGGTACCAAATTTAACACCGTCAATATAGTTGAGAAGCTAGTGCTTGATGGGAAAAGCAGAAATCTAATGACTAATTTCTGAAATCGGTTGATTTCCGATATCTCAGGAACCGATGCACGGATCCGATAATAATAGGCACCATTCGACTTTTTCCATGTATCGACTGATACCAAAATAACATACGTCAAACTAATTACTGAGTAGGTAAGTCCAAAAACCTATTTCAAAACCTTCTTGAGAGCTCCAGCGCTATATATAATGTCTTTAGAAGCCAGAAAGTTGACTACAACGCGTAGTGAAGATATAACATTTTTTGTAATTATTACCAATACTTCCATTGCATAAAATAATCTATTGCTAGGACCTTTCTTCCGCAAGAGATCAATAATTTGCGACCATGTCTGCGGGACACCGTTGGAACCTGGACTAAAAATTTGCCAATTTTGTTCTGACGAGCTAGAAATAGCACAATTTTTCTATTTTGGTAAAAACTACTACTAGGAAAAAACTTAAGTAATCTAAAATAGTACGCATAAAACAGATTGCACGTGAACAAAAAATTTGCCAATTTTGCTCCGACGAGCTAGAAATAGCACAATTTTTCTATTTTGGTAAAAACTACTACTAGGAAAAAACTTAAGTAATCTAAAATAGTACGCATGAAACAGATTGCACGTGAACAAAAAATTTGCCAATTTTGCTCCGACGAGCTAGAAATATCACAATTTTTCTATTTTGGTAAAAACTACTGCTAGGAAAAAAACTTAAGTAATCTAAAATAGTACGCATAAAAAAGATTGCACGTGAACAAGAATCGGTTGGAAACTAATGCATCATTTTTTTTGAACTAAATGAATGACCTCCTGTATGCGACAATAAATAAGCTCAACTCGGGCACAACCAAACATTAACGAGCTAACGCTCAAAAAAATTTTAGTCATGGCTAATTTGTTTTGAAGTTAAAAATAACTAAGACAAAAAGATAGTTGGATTAAAAATTGAAAAGTCACTATGTAGTTGATGGCGATATCGTTATTTGATAGAGAAAAATATTTATATTACACAAAAGAATGAAACTATTTTGATCACCTGAAAACATAATTAAACGCCATAGCCATTAAAATTCCGATTGCAAGTTTGAGCCAAACGTTAATTGACGAATCGATCAAAAACGCAAAGAACAGTACCGCAGGCAACGGGCCGAGAACTGCGAACCAATACAAAAACCTCTAAAATGAAACTACAACTGTATTGATACAGAAACTGTGATGCTTCAAACAGAGCTGCCATTACAAGGAAAGTACCTTTACACCAAAGTATTGAATTCCCAAAATGGAATTGTTAAACTAAACAATGCGAGTTAAGTATAAAATACAGCTATAAATCGAAATAAATAATAATTGTGTTTACAATACCTGAAAACATGGGAAACTCCTTGTCCTCCGGAGTTTCCAGAATAAGGAGAGATGAGCGGGACGAAAATTTTAAGATAAGTATAACCCTTATACCTCCTTCTAAAACGCGAAACCTTCACTGTTTAAACTCCGGCCGATTATTTCTGCGACAATGAAAAATACAGTGCTGTCGCTGTTCAACTAAAAATCGCGAAAAGCTTTCTTTTCTACATTCAATTTGAAATCAGTCGTTAAATTACACAGATTTGGCGTTTTCTGAGAGTTATAGTATTTTATCCGGTTTCGAGCTGAGGGACTCCCAAGTTATGTCCCCGGGTATAATTTTGTTATTTTGGAGCAGCCGGGAGGGTGAAGATTTTATTTAAAAACACCAATAGAGCCATACATTTATATCAGAGCAATGGTAGTTCAGTTTTATACAACAAATGGAGTCGTTTGAAAATGGAGTCATCCGTCAGGTCTGGTCTCATATGCCTGACCTGTCTGGTCTGACAAGAGGGATCTGGAGCGCCTCAACGGGCTTTATCATGAATTTCTCTCCGCTATGGGATAAACCGGAATGATGGAGAGAACACACGAGAAAAAGTAAACTACTTTTTGCTTCCTCAGCAGGCTGGATGATAAGAAATCCCCGTAGAATTTCCGGAACCCTCCGTACAAAGTTAATCTTCGAAACACAACCATACTGAGCTACAGACATATACACTTGAATGAATTATCCGACCTACAATGTCTCAAACTACCGGAGATACATGCCACCCTACGTTGCCAAGGAAATGCCCCAAAAGTAAAGCTGCGATATTGTGTGTAAGTAAAACATGTTTTAACAGTCTGACTGCTTCTCTAAAATGCTGAAATAATTATTAATCTTTTGAAATAAAAATTTCCCCAACTGATGGTAGCCAATCTTTGAGGCATAAGTTCCATTACTGAAGTAACACAGACGTTTTTATTACTCCAAACACTAGTTATAGTAATAATACCAATCGCAGTTTTTGGCACATTAAAAGTGTTTCCAGTCATGCTGCAACTCACAAATTGCATATAAACGTGATCTACCTGACCCCATAGATGCGGAGCTCCTCCATGATTAGAATAATTTTAAGCGAGAAGTTGCATTTCAAGTCTGTTAAACTAACATAAAAACGTTCACCTCGGAAACCCTAAGCTTCTGAATAAAGTGAGTTTGAACAAGGCCTTCACGAATAGCAACATTTTCCATTCGTTTGATCATCCAGCGATCACCTTTGGCGCGGGCAATATCAAACGCTGTTTCACTCTTAAATAAATATAAATATCGCGAATAGCAACCTTTTTCATTCGTTTGATCACCCAGCGACCACCTTTGGTACAGTCAATATCAAATTCACTCGGAAATAATTATAACTATCACGAATCAGTTTCACGAATAGCAACATTGTCAATTCGTTTGATTGCTCAGAGACCGCCTTTGGCGCGGACAATATAACACTGTTTCACTCTGGAATCAATACAAATATCACGAATGAGTTTACATCGAAAAGAACAGATTGGTATCATTCTATGATCGTTGACATTTTGTTTGCCTAATCGACCAACTGGCAGTTTTTGCCATGAACGCAACAGCTGTGTTTTCAAATGCAATGTCTTAAAATGTGTGCTATGCAAATCTCTAACATCAAACAATTCATCGAAAGCAAGATATAATTATTGAAACGGAGCGAGCGGAGTTTCCACCGAGGGCGCTAGGGAGAAATCGTGAAAATTTCTTTTTGTCTGTCGATGTCATTCATAACTCATTTCCGGATGGACGGATTTCAACAATTCAGCAAAAGGATGACGATGTGTCCTTTAGATGAACGTGAAGAGTACCGACCTCAGCTTCCGGGTCAAAGCGGCAAAAAAAACAGGCTTTTAACAGTTCTTTGCCAAATCTGGCTATTTTGTGGGACAACTCCCTGAGCCGCTCTGGACCCGTATACGGTTCGTCGACCCTTTGCCCGAAGTAGCGATTTTCACAACTCGCCGTGTTATTGCTTGTTTTTATCTTACAATGGATACATATCAAGCACACTCCACGCAATAGTTTTGCAATCTAGAGCACAACTTGACTATTTTAAGCCTTTTCTTAGGGTGTCGATGGTTTTTCAGTCTACTAACCCTATTTTTAAAATATAGCGCGTTATCATCAATTGTCTGCTGAAATTTTGCGTCAGGGAATCAATAATGGTCTATATATAGGTATATCTTAAGGCAGAACACAATGACTTGGTTATCTAGTATCCACAATGCATATTTCATGGCTTTTCATGGGTTGTCAATGGGTTTAGGGTCAAGGAACAAGATTTCCAGAATATACACTGTCTTCAGTGATTTGGTTACATATATTGCGTACAAGGCATGAAGGATAGTCTATATTGGTTTTCCGGTAGGCCGAATACGATGGTTTGGTTATCTAGAGAACAACACAAATACTTGATGCGTTGTCAGTTGTCTTCGGCGGGCTTAGGGTCGACGAGGTTTTGGGGTTTTCAATGGGGTCAGGGTTCAAGAGGTTTTACGATGGTAAATTCGTCAAACACAGCCTCTTACAGCTGATTAAAAAATGATAAATAACTTAAAAACAAAAGCATGCTAGCTTATGTTAAACGTCCAAAACACAGAAGATTCAAAGTAGATATTTTAAGCTTGTCAGGTTTTAAGTTAAGTAGATATTTGTGCCTTGTCAGGTAAAATGTTACTGCCGGGTCTCCGGAATAAGGGAAAGTGGCCCAGACCCTATATCGCTATACGGAACCCTTATCGACGACTTCCTAAATAAAGTTCGCTCATCATTTCAGCCTCGTGAATTTTGTAGCCGAAAACAACAACGAAAACAATAAAACGGTGACAAATGAAATTTGAAGTTATCAATTTTGGAGTCAAATTCTCAAAAAAGTGACGAATGCACTTCTCCAAATTACATTTAATGTTGTTTTCGCTAATGTAACAGGCTGTTTTGATGAAAAAAATGAATAAAAGTTACACGCGGCACCTATTTCTAGGACCCCGCCGTAACCCAGGGCCACTTCAGCCATCGCACCTGCTGCTGTATTAATCAACCGCACGCCTGACCGCTATGAATCTCAAACTGTAATGCACTTAGCAACCGAATGCCACTAATCGGTGAGTAAACTTAAGTTGACCCAGCAACAAACCCTATTTTGTACTAACAGATATCGAGTTGCAAACCCTTGTTACGGAAAATAGCCCGAATTTTATTCGGTTTATCGCTAACCGAAAATTGGCAAAATAAAATCCACGTTCCAGAAATTATACCCTGTGCCCCATCAGAATTTCGGCGTCTCAATTTTCCAAAATTAGGTTCGCTAATGCCCAATCGTCTAAATTTCGATTATTTAGTGTTCGCGAATAAATTCAATGCAAAAGTGACGTCACAAGCAAATCAATCTTGTAGTTAAGTTCTTGGTGTTTGTGAACAGACCGGTTTAATTCAAATTCGACAAATTTTTGTTCTCAAAAATTTAAATAATTTTACTTGAACTTTACTTTTCGCGAACGCAAAATGGCTACAGTTCTTTAGCAGTTTTACGCTGAATTTCAATTCACAAAAAACGTTTCCTAACAATTTTTATGCAAAATTAGGATGGTTGGTAAGGTCACCCTACGTTTGCTCGCGCATAAGAATATTCTCCTGACCTAGCAATCTACGAAGTAGTACAATCAATGCAAAACACTGCCCTTGTAAGAATCAAATAGACACCAAGCCGGATTTTAACAAGTGGGGGCAACGATTAAACCTGCCGACTCCTAAAAGTATCCGTAAAACACATAGATTTTTCTTCTCACCCACTAATTTTTGATACACTTATTTCTCCTATATCGTGCACTACAGCTTGTACTTTTGTACTCCTACCTTATACCGTTTGATATATATATTTTATCACGTTTAGCGTAGCAAAACGTAGTCATGCAATTTCGGCTAGAAGTGCTCAAAGTATTGCTTGCAGTCGTTCGAACGCACGTGAATGAGACAAGAAATATAGTATAGTGTCGGATCCCATGCAACTTCACAATACTTGTTTTCAATAGATTAAACAAATTCACAGCAAATAACTTACTACTACTAAACGCGGTTTTACAAACACACCTTATAATTTTTAAGAGTAATATTTGCGTTGTTTTTCAGCAGCGTTTGCACTGCGGTGTGGTTATTTTCGAACACCGCCCAATGCAACGCCGTATTGCCGTAGATAAAATCCCGTATGCCCAGGTCGGTACCAAGTGTACACAGAAGCTGGAGTGGGTCGTTTCTGAAAAGAAAAACGGAGAAAGAAAAACCTGCGCTCAAAAAAAACTAATGGAGTATACGCTTCAGATTTTTGAAGAACGACAAACAATCCTACCTCTAAGACAGATTTTACAATCCATATCAATAATTTATCCACCACAATATTGTTGAAATATGGTTGACAAAATTATTTAACACTTCTACTCAAATTATTTAACACTCATATTGAAACCGAGCAGAAGTTCTCTGCCTGGTTGTGGTATCCAAGACCAGCCATACCCGACCTGATACCTTCAAAATGTATATATCGTTAGACAAGTAATCGCATATATTTTCACTTTTGTGTAACTTTAACTCTCCGTCTATGTTTATGACCACAAGTTCTAAAAAACTAAAGCCGACTTAACACTTAGTTGTGGCCGTATGGGTACTCTGAGAATTTAGGTCAAACCGCTTACCTTAGACAACGGAACAAGACTGGGACCATTTCCGCAAAATCACCTATCTCGAACAACTCTACTATGTTATAAACTTAAACGTACAGTTTATCAGTACTTAATTGCTACCGCATTAGCGTCTCTGGGCAATTAAATGGGTTACAAAAGCTAGAACTAAATGTTTCGCCCCTTCTTCCGTCGTTTCTAATGCACTTGAATGTTAATAAATTAAAATTACCATAAGACAACAGTACGATATTAAAGAGACAGTTTAGTCACGTTCTGCCAACAGAAATTTTCGTCGATTATATTCTATTACGACTAGTCAACTCTGGTCAATGCAGAATGTTCCAACAAATCTTAGCAGAATAAAATTTTTGTGTCCACATAACTCTTGGAATTGCGCAATGTTACTAAATACTGCCACAAATTTTGATGTATCATCATAATTAAATAAAATTTTGATGTATCATCATAATTAAATATGATTCTTGGAAAATGAATACTTTGCAGGTCGCTAATATCGATTTTTCACTTTAAGAAACTAGCGCTTCTCAAATACCAACATTTCCTAGATCCCATACCAATTTTTTCGAGCAGATGATCAACATGCACGCCTTAATACACATGTATGTCTTTCACGGTTGGTGGCCAATTCCCAATGAATGGCAATAATCATTATTTGAAACCATAGTCCAATTTTATGCCTTTAAAAATTTCAAACCCTCCCGTGTTTAACGCGTAGAACCATTTCATTTATGAGCATGAAAATGATTTTATCGGCTTCTAACAATGTGCAACTATTTACCGACGCATCGAAAACAAATTTCTTGAACGCTGCTTTCTTTCACAATAAGTACACAGTATCGTATCCATCTGAAGAATTCCACAGCAGTTCCGTAGCCCATATATTAATTCCAGTGTGTATTCGGTTTTTGGCTTTTAAAGCCACAGGAACAAGCCAATTATCTATGGACTTAACCATACATGGACCGATATCCGAAGTCCAAGGGAGTATGTGAGTCTTGAGAGTGGGCCTAAGGGTTCGGCGCCCTTGGCGAGGTAGCGCCAACTGCCGGGGAAAGAGGGGGTGGGGATAGGAACCTCAGGAGTTAACTACTCTACCCCCTATGAGCATGTATGGACTCAACCTTAGTAAAAAAATTTGGCTTACGATATAACGCGGTACGCTGCCCACATGGCTGGCGTTAGACCGTTTCGATCCTGGAGATCAATATTTTGTCCAATTGATACCAAGTAGCCGACGATTGGTGTGTGCGCAAACTGTGCTGCAAGATGTATTGCTGAGCAACCTTCAATAATCAAAGAAATTAATAACATTGTTGTAAGCCTGAATTAAATGTCTCTTGCTCTTATCATGTCGATGCTATGGCACCACAAAAATACAGTTACCATGGCCACCTGCAATCTCTTTCAATCGGTTTCATTGCTCCCAAAGACGACTTACAATGATAAATAAGCTACCAACATAATGAATAGATTGGGAAACAATACGGTAGCGTAACAAAGCTTTCCAAATGGGACTCAACTTCGAACAGTTATTGTTCGATACAACTCTTGCTCTAATCATCTCGATGCTGTGCTACAAATTCAATGCACTATAGCCACCTGCAAAAACTTTCAATCAGTTTCTTCGCTGTAAAAGACGACTTGAGGCGATTAATAAGCTATTGACATAATGAACAAATTGGGAAACAATATCGCATATTGTAATAACGCTTTCCTAATATGAACTCAACTTCGCACAATACAACTCGGCCAAAATTATTATCTAAATATCAGACATACCTTCACCATCCATCTGCGACGGATTGGCGCCGTTTTGAACAAGTAATACAACCGTTTTTAAGTGACCCTGCCTAAAACACGAGAATATTTGCTGAGAAAAACAAGATATAACGGCTCAAAACTATTAACAATATAACGTTAATAGTAATAACTCTATCGATATTGCAGAACGTAGTGAAGCATAGGTATATAAACCTACACCTTTTGTGTGCACAGCCAAACAGCTCTCGATAGCACACGTCTATACGCTATTATGTGGATACCACAAAAAATACCGCACAAGTTAGAACAAAACCAACACCGGCAATAAGTTTCCCATGCCCTAAAGCCCCAAGTGCAAGCTATCAGCCTCCCAGGACGTAACAGTAAAATTAGGAATTGTGGGTCGATGAACTATGGCGGCTCCATACCCCCGTATCCATGGAAGCATGGGTCACAGAGCACAACCAACACCGGCAATGAGTTTTCCATGCGCGAAAACCCCCAAGTTAAACTTTTCAGCCGCCCAGAACGTTAGAAAAAATTTTCGAATTTTGGGTCAAGAAACACATACCATACCGTGCCATACCTCAAACCCCATGAACCGGAGCCTTAATCGAAAAATAAAAAATGCCATTCGCATTTATCATTTCACTATGAAATAAAACCAAGCAGATAAAAAATTCGAAAGTTGAGATAAAATAACCTTGCTTTCGTGAAAGGGTACTAATATGGGGCCAAAAACACATATTTTGACCCCTGACCTCGGAACCAGACCCAAAATCCAAAACGCTCGTAAATGCACACGGTAAATCCACTATGCCCGTTCAGTTGGCATCCTAATTCCCATATCACCACAAGAAACTAGAGATTAATGTTTATAAAAGTGAACACGCATATATTTTAATTTGCGGGGTTATCCAGCATGTCAAATAAGCAGTTCTTCAGAATTATCGTTAAAGTAAAAAATCAGCGATTTCTCGTTAATTCGAGAGGGGTACAACGAAGATAGATCTTGGAACAGAAGTTGTAAATACTGCTGTCTCGAAATTGGCGATTAATAAATTTAATGAGTTCGTATTTTTACTCCCATATTGCTTTGATATCTCATTAAACCGACTAAAGCCTAACCATTAATGCATTGCCAGTGTAGTATTGTTATTTTAAACAGCTGAATTCAGAACTAGCTTGATTAGAAGCACTCGCTCCTTTCTCTTTGCTGCGAGAGTAAATAGTTGTAGGCCGTATGAAACTTATTAGTCATTTCAAAAAGTATATTTTATACATTATGGTCAAAAGCAAGACCTAAAACGCAATATAAATTTATAAACTTTTATAATAAAGTTATTAAAAGTATCTAAGCTATCCTGGGGCACGGGTGCTAATCTCTCATCTCCTGGTGTTGCCTGCCTCGGCTTCTAAGGCATAAACTCAAAAAGGTAACTGTGTTTACTTACTGAGTTAGCTTGTAACCTTTTCCCAGGTGCGCACCCTGGAGTAATGTGGTGGTAATATTTTCTCGCCAGGAAGATCATGCGCAGCAGGGGGTCGAATAATCCACTTCGCACTAGTGGTACACAGCGACGACTGCTATACCACACGATCATACCAGCAATCCTTTATTTTCCATTCACGGTTTTGGTAACACTGTATATAAGGTTCCACAAATGTTTTGACAACCCGTACTAAGTATCTACATATATAGTATCAATTGTTATGTCCTTACCGTGTGGCCCAATGAAGTGGAGTTGCGATTAATTCGCCACCAAGAGTATCAATTGCCGCTTTCTTTGATAAGAAATACCTGAAGCAGATTAGTAATATAGGGAATGAGAAAAAAACAAGCTTTCCTGCCGAAAAGTTGGGTTCACTCCAAGGCATTCAGAAATGAGTAAGATTAATTTCTCTTAAGAGAAATGTGTCACAGCAGTTTACAGTGTTCATTGTCTGTGTTGGTGCAGAAATCTAAATGATGATATTACCTGAATTGATACAGATTTTAGGTACTGTTTGTATACTAGAAAAATTGATTAAAATAACAAGTTGCTAAACTGCACCGACGTGTGCCACAGAGCATGACAAAAATATTATTGGATACAGATTGTTAACCGAATATATATAAAAATAATAAGAAAACCTTTCTCTGTGTTAAGATCGAAATCAAAATTAAATGAATACAAACTCGATGCACTACCGTTCGGTCACTATTTCATTGATAAACTCTTTTAGTCTATACCATATACCAATGTTATGGGTTGTTTTCAGTGTTGTGTATTTGGGATATTAAGAAGTTTAAGCTGAATTGTAGATTGTGCGTTAAACGCTAGATACTACACGTTGGCCACGTTTTGCAGATGAAGACTTTATCTTAATAGTTTATGATTTATACTGTCATGTAATGAAAATGCACCAACATTTACAGATTTACAAAAATACATGGTGAATATATGGAATGTCCTGTCAATGGACCGTCCATCTTTTACTAAAATATAATTTACAACGCACAATGACTCGTTGAAAATAATTTAGACGGTTATGAATCAAAAAGCAAGAACCAAAAAAAACAGAAAGGTCACAGCAGAATTCGAACCGGCTACCAAAATTGGCTACAAAACGAACCTTTTTACCTCTCCCATTCGGCTATTATGACAATTTATCTAACCAAATTGCAAATGCTTTAATAAATACGAAATAATAAAAGTAATAAAACAACGTGTAATAATTCAGATATGGGAATTGTTAAACAAATGTTAAATCGTCCTCAGCGCAATTTAGCTTATAGACAAACTTTCAATCTAGTTCTAGGGATTAGGTTTCAGTATCTTGTTCTACCAATGCTTGAGTTTTTTTCCCAAGAAAATGATAATCCTGACAAATATGTGCTCCAGCAGCTCATTTGTAAAATTTTGTTTTAACACAGTGTTATACAGTGGTATGTGGCTTATATGTTGTATATATAAACGACAAACTTAAGCTATGACATGTATAAATCACCAGTGTTGATTTTTAGTCATATACTATGTTGCGCAGGCAGTTTATACCTAACAGCTGTGACAATAATGGCAACAAACCTTCAGTATCACGCAACACTTTTCAACTGGAGTGTTGCAGTACAGATAACTACATCTCTCAAGTGAGGGTGAAACGCCGCGAGCGTGGTTTTATCTGAAGACCACTGAAGTCGCACGAAATGTTCGGACTGGGCTCAAGACCAACCAAAGCATAGTATACAACCGCGCGCCGGAAAACTTATATACAGAACATTCTTGATGCCGGGCTCACAATACATAACCAAACAACTCTGACCTGCAAGGGGCGGGTAAGGTGCCTCCAGGTGCCACACCTTTCAGGCACCCCAAGTATTTTTAAACCTCCCCAGTTCAGACAACGCCCCCCCTGGAATTTTTCTGCACGACAAAAAATAAGTCAATTTTTCTCGGCGAGGCAATAAATATTCCAGTTTTTCTGTATGGAACTAAAAAAATCTCCAAAAATTCGCCCTGCAGTCTAATTGCCGCAAAATATAAGGTTTCGTTATAATAATAATAATGTGCGTTAGTATTGTATATTTGCTGTGAATCCAATCCTTATACTATTTTCGCATTTGTCAGTCCCCCTAGTTCAGCCGGGGATCAACTACTTCGACGTGGAGCAAACCGAAATTCTCGCCATCATGTGCCCCCAATTCGACCCAAGGGGCCCCAGTTCGGTCGCCCCTAGGTACTTTGGGAAACCTACCGACTGAAGACATATTATATCCTGGAAATCGGGATCGTCGACTAGACCCACTGAACACCCCTGAATTAATCGTGCTGGATCGACTACATTAAAAAAATCGGGTTTGTCGACTATAAAACCCTTGAAACCTCAAAAAAGTATAGTTGCGCAGCGACGGCCACCCGTCCGACCCGTCTTTTTCTACACATCTCAGAAACAAAAAGATTTTCCTATTGATAGCCTATAGTCTGGGCCGTTAACCAATATGGGTTACCCAGCCAGACGTTAGGGGATAGAGAGTACACGCTCTATTTTTGTGACCGAGAAAAACGCTTTTCAGTTGTATCTCAAAATTCAGGCTTTATATAAATACATTGCATTTATTTTGTATTCGCTGGTCGAAATGCACAACTTTGTTGACTAATACCTGGCTCAACCTCGACCGGATATTGCCCGGTATTCGTTTGCCTATCGTGTAATCAATGGGTTGAATAATTTACCATCTGATGTGGTGTCAACCCCATCAGTTAAACTTTTTAAGTCACGTCTTCACGCATCGAGATGCCTACCGGACATGTACGCTGCCCTGTTGTGCTGTAACCTTTCAGCTCCAACGCAACGCATGTCAAGTGCCACAATCGTATTCATATCGTCTGATAAGCCGTACTTTTCAAACCACGGCTTCCAGGTCTATGCCTCGTCATCCCATAACCATAGGTGACGATCCGGTGTCGAAGGTGAATTTCTTAAACTCCCCCCAAAGTACCTGGAAGTACCGAGCACATGGGATGCGAGAAACTCGAACTGATGGACTTAACGCGAAAATAGCATAAATAGCAGGTTCACAGCAAATAATTATACAATCATAATGCGCATTATATACTGATAAATTATAGATTGCAATCATGATGCGTTTTTAAGCCCGCAGGGCAAAAATTTGGGTTTTTAGTTTAATAAGGAAAAATGGGCATATTTTTTGCCTTGCAGAAAAAATTGACCTATTTAGATTTTCAAAAAATACCTGGGGAGACTTGAGGCGCCTGGGGAAGGCCGAAATACTTGGTCCTCTCCTTTTGTCAAACTCGTAAATAAGGAGTTAGAGACACAAAAGGATTCATTTTAACCCCTTATCGGCAATTTTAAGATACTATAAAAGTTTCCCAGCTTACGTACTCGAACCGATGAGATGATTGGTTTAAGTTGCCTGTGACTGATGTACCATTTTGGAACGGTACTGTATTTACTGGCCCGCAAAAGACCAAGCATGATTAAAGGTGCTGAAAACACTGCAAAAATTAATTTCAACATATCGATTACTGATGTACCATTTTTTGAATGGTACTGTATCCCCAGAGACGTATCAAGACCCAGTACTATGAATAATTTCGTGATTTCCATTCTGATGGTGTATTTTGCTGCATCTAATATTATATAGGTTTTCGAGTACCGTGAACATTTTAGAGTGACTCATTTGAGTGTATTTGTGACAGACGAAGACTTTTTAGATTATTACCGTACTCCCTGGCAACTCCACACCCTTTGAGCCAAGCATGATTTCGTAGTTTTCAATCTAATCCCACTAGACTGAAAAATGCCCTTAACGGCCATGAAAAAAGATACCTTGCTTCCGTGCAAGGTATTAAAATAGAGTAACAACGCCTCATTTTGACCTGACGCCGGAACCTGATCTCAAATCAAAAAACGCTCGAGTGTGTACACGGTAAATCCACCATGCCGGAGCCCAAGATCATGAAAATCGATTAAGTCGTTCCTGAGGTATGGCCGATCACACACACAGACGGAATTTGAAAACTTCCACCACTGCAACACACAATACCCGCTACACTACACTATGCTCTGATCACCCCTATTGTGTCTTTTTTGTTGCATTATTAGATTTTTTCAAATGAGTAAATAAATATTTTGTAAATGCACCTAGTCACCAAAATCACTCTGTACTAGGCTAAAGGAACTCCTGTAAGTTCTTAATAAATTTTCGTTATATCGATAATATCCTTAACAGAGGTTATAACCAGGAGACTAACGTTAATATTTAGTTTTCTGTTATAAAATTCAAAAACATTTGTTTGGCACTGATTTTGGGTAAGTCACATTTTCTATATTGCAAGCTAAATTCGCTTTTCCAAAATCACACGGTCTTTCTTCATTTGCATCACATTTCCTTCATTGGACACAGCTCTCAAAACAACTGAATATACAAAACGGATTCTATACCTTTAGGCCCTAAAGATTCTGATTGTGAAAAAACAATAGATTATAAATAAAATTGATGGCCCAAACTAAAATGACCCATACTGCAAAATTACACTGAAATATAACGTCTTTATTAATTTATAAAGACTATAACGTAGCCCACACACACCGTTCGCAACAAAAATACCAATTCTTCGCCAAACTAAACCACTTTACATGACATAGAACATAAAAATGATGACAAGACGCAAATATCATTGCTACTGCCAAATTTAAGCTTAAAATTAAATTTTCATAATCTGCGATGTCTATGACATAATCCGAGCACACCCTCCCTAACAGAAATATCTATGTTTTCCCAACCTGGGCCACCTCGCGTGACTCAGTATGCATAACATTTATGCCAAAGCAAGCTAAAATGGCTGAAAAATATAACTATATACAATCAACTATTTACATCTATCAAGTTCGACTAAAACTATCAGCTATCTATTTCTGATCGCTTTAGTGAAAATTAATTGCACTCAACAAATTTTTAACCAAAAAACCTGCGCTAAACCACTGTTTTTCCACTTTATAACAGAAAACTAAATGTTAATATAATCTATGTCAAGGATATTTTCAGCATATTATTAGTGACAAAAAAATCATTAAACACGCTTAGAGGAGTTTTCTTAAACCTAGTCCATGCATTAGTGACTGAATGCAAGTACAAAAATATATATTTACTCACCTGAAAAAATCTAATAAAACAAAAAGAAACACCAGGGTTTGATTTTTCTAGGCTAGTACAGCGACGATGTTAGAGACTTGCACTACAAAAATATATATTTACTCATTTGAAAAATCTAATACTAATAACTCGCAAGCAAGGGTGAAATGGAGCGAGCGTGGTTTCATTTTTAAGTTATCATTTGGTTTAATCACTTGTAACAGGATGCGTTTGATGTAGATATATACGACCCTAAAAGCTCTTGAACCCTGAACCCATTGAAAATTCTAAAATCTCGTCCACCCTAAACCCATCGAAAACAACTGACCTAGGGAACGACCGAATATTCAGTATTCGGCCGAATAGTAGGTATCCGGTATTCGGCCGAATAGTAGGTATTCGGTATTCGGCCGAATAGTTGGCAATATTCGGCCGAATATCGAATAGTTGACTGGCCGCTGTTAGTTGAAAAATAGAGTCAAAATTTGTCCACCAGATATCCTAATTTTACGGCCGGAGTCCTGATAATGATGATGCAGACCGCTAAATACGTCCAACGTGTTGCAACTTTGGCAAGACAAGATGCGTTTGAGATTCATCAATTCATTTCGCAGCCGGATCGAATGTTTTGATCACCACAGTTATGTTCTTCATCAGCCGTGCGCTATCTCGCTGCCATAATAGTTGCAAAATTAATACTTTGGTGTCTAAATGCAGCAGCATTTGTTCGATTTCTTTGACACATCGTGAATGTTTCAGAAGTGAATCGCAAATTACTACGTTTAGAGCTCATACTTGATATTATTTTTTATTATACTTGTAGAATGTACTTGTGGAATTTATTAACGCTAAAAAGAAAAGCCAGTCCAAATTAACCCCTCAAACTAAAGGCTAAAAGGGCATCACTCATCGAGCCTCCTCGCTTAAGGAGAAGCGAGACATCATGCTATGCCGTTCTACATACCTACATAAGCCTAACCATAAGTCTACCGCCCCCGAACACCACGCACTGAGCCGTTCTTTTTTAACGATATGACTTCACGCACCAATTATCGCCGTTGTCCAGATGATGAAGTTATAAAAAATCAATAAAAAACAAAATTATAACTTCAACCTAACAAACGAGAGCACAAAGCAAAAAAATCCATCGAGCAAAGACTATCGCTCACTCAGCAACACAACACAAAACGACTTGTTGCATGGTGCACGTACATACAGCGGTGGATTTATAGAGTTATAGATTTCTCATCATACATAGGTGTTGCGAACAACTTTTCGGTATTCGACCGAATAGTAGGGGCCGAATATTCGGTATTCGGTGAAATTATGTATTTGGCCGTTCCCTACTGACAACGCATCAAGCATATGTCCTGGTCTATAAATAATCAAATCATCGCATTCCGTCTGCCGGATAACCGACATACACAATTCTTGATGATCTGTACGCAATACGTAATCAAACAACTGAGTACGGACTACATTTTTGACGTCGGGTTCATTGATCCTAACCCCATTGAAAATCATAAAAAGCATTAAATATACACGCTGGACTCTAGATAACGAAATTATTGTATACAGCATACCGACGAACCTCTATATGAACTATTTTTGATGCCATGTACTAAACTACTGAAAACATACTATTCCCTAGAAATCAGATTCATTTACCCTAAAGCCAATGAAAATGTCTGAAAAAGTATAAGATATTCGTACTAGACTCTAGATAATCAAACCATCGTCTTCGGCATACCCGAGACCTATAGACAATCTTTATGACCTGTACGCACGAGGTAATCAAATAACAGAATGCAGAGTATGTTCTGAAAATCGGTTTACTGACCCTAAACAAATTGAAAACTCATTAAAAGGCTTGACATATGCACGATGAACTCCAGATAACCAAATCATTGTATTCAGCTTTCAGAAAAACCTACATATATACCATTCTTGAAAAACCCCACGCAATAGATAATAAATGAAAATGGACTATACTCCGATAATCGGGTTCGTCGCACGTAAAACCCTCGAAACCCCATGAAGAAGTGCAATATTGTCAAGTTAGACTGTAGATAACAGAGTCATCGTATCCAGCGTGCTTGATAATCTAATAGTCACTCATTGTAAGTTGAAAATACGCAACATGGCGAAAATTGAAAAATCGCTATTTCGGGCAAGGGGTTGACGAAACATATTCCGCCCCACAAATGCCCAGAGAGTGGTCCCACCAAAAAGTCTAGGCCACCAAAGTTATAGATTTCAATCAGCTGACTTAGCATGGAGGTCTCAATATTTCGATGCGACGCTCATGAATACTTCTTCAAACTTTAATTTACTGATAACACCAGGTTCCGGTTCCGGGAAAAATCGAACTTCCGGTTGCGGATAATTTCGGTACCGGTTACTCACTGCAGCTTAGGCTACGACAAAGCTCAAGACTCATAGCCTGTATCATCGCCAAGTTCAATTCTAAGTGTTGAATATGCAATTTGAAAGCGACGTACACAACTATGTTTGTATAAAACACTAAACCTTTTTGTTTATACAATAATACATTCCACATACAATGACATATATACTTGATCAAATCCAGTCTATTATTAACGGCGGCCCAATGCATCAACGTAATGTTTTCAGCGTCCGCTGTATTCACATCAATACCACATTGATCAATCAAATGTCGAACGCGTTCACTTGCACCATACTGTGTTGCTCGTACAACGTTCATCGGCGCCTCAGCGCCCGTCGGCCCGTCACTGCCCGGCTCCTCGTTTGTCGCCGTAGAATTTCCCATTTGTCCGCTAGTAGCAGTAGTCTCGTCGGCGCATGTGGCACCATCGTAACTATTATTTTCGTTTGACCACGCGGCTTGCCTTTTTAAAAAACTCTCATCCTGAAACAAAACACAAGACTCGTGAAGGTTCATTTTTATTCAATACAATATGTGATATATATAATATTCTGGAAAGACCAAGAGGCGATATATTCGTTCCTGGGAGAATATATTCTGCTGCTAAAACCTGAACACATAAAGCCGCCGTTGTCCAATAAATTATCATGAAACAATTTTGATATTGCGCCAATTTGCCGTCTTGGATTAAATTTAATACTTTTGTGCTGTTCAAAAGCTCACACTCAGCGGAACTCAAATTCTTTTAAGAAAACACACTGGAAAAAGTTCTTCCTAACTGAGCAACTCGTGAACCATTTATAACGCAATTTTTTGAGAACACTGAATTTATAACACTACTAGACAAACGTTCTGATATCAATTGCCTTAAATTTGTAATTCATTCAAAATTCGTGAAAATATATCTAATTTATGTTTTATACCAACAACAAAATTGGTAGTAGAATGTACCAAATGGCAAAACGGCGTTCAGACATAGACTGTTCGAAAGTATTTTCAATTATTCAGTTCTTCGGTAAACGATATAGAAATTGACAATTCGGTAATCGCCCGAATAGTCACCCGAATGTGCGCTATTCGATCGTTCAAAATTGTCCTGCAAAATTTATTTTCGAAACAAAGATATGTGCGCATAAATACCCGTGTGTTAGAAAATTATCAAACGACCTGATTAACACCATAACATGGCAACGGTATTGAAATAGCCACTTTACAATAACAATCAGAATTAAGTGCACATAAAATCGAACGCAGGCGCAATCGAACAATATGTCGATCTTCGTTCGAACGTAATTCGCTAAATTAAATGCAAACTAGTACTATAATTAAATTATTTTTTTTATTTTAGCGCAAATGAAATTCGTTAGCTGAATCGCAAAAGAAAGACATACATTCAAACGAAAAATCATACGAAAATTCATTCGATCTTTGAGCACTAAATGCTGATTGTAACTCTACACACTGAACTACAAAAATGGAAATTTGAATTTGATTTTAGCTAAATTTTCAATATTTTGGAACAATTTTATTAGGCAAATGGCTGTCATGATGACGATCACTGCATATATACGTATTGTGGTAGGGACTGTTTTCAACAAAATAGAAAAAAACTTGAAAAAATGCTCTAAGTTGTAAACCATGTTACACCCCTGTATCCTGCTTTAGCACGAAAAAGTTTACAAATATCGGCCAATAGTCTGCCCCAAATTTGCCAAAATAACAATAGCTAAATTTCGAAATGACCGCTATTTACCCTATTGTGAGTTTATGCTGCGGTCTGGCAGGTATAAAGGGTTTTTGGTCGCTTTAAAGTTGTATCGTTGTTGGCTAATGTGACCTTAATTCGGATTTTATTAACACCTATGTCTGCTCCTCGAACGTTCAAAAGACTTGCCTTTTGTTGTATGTTGCGATTAAAATAATAAATTAGAGTTTACTATGTTCAGTTCTGCAGTACTGAGTGAATTTCAAAAATATCTGTCAGCACAACTAACCTGGTAATTATTAGGCTGCGAGTCCTTTACCAATTCTTCGTCAGATTGCACAGGATATGGCTTTGACATTTCACGAGTTATTAATATTCAACACATTATATACCGGATTATGCTCATAGCATTCTGTTGTCCAGGATATGACAAAACCATATACAATAAAAATTATTGATATAAATATATAATCGACGTATGATAAACATAAGTTCAATGACGTCTGACGTGTAAAAAAGTAATATACAGTTTTGGTGCAACCATCCATTTATCAGGTATCACTAGACAACAATCCCAGTTACCTGAATTTTCGATATATCCCGTAATTTTAAATGGAGACCAGTTTATGGTAACCGTTATCCCTGCCCATCAACTACATGTACTTATTCTTCAATATATTGTCGTAGATCGCGGGTCATACTCGGCCAAAAGAATTTTGTCATCTTCGACAATACTTTTTCGAATCCTAAGTGTCCTCCACATTTCGATGTATGGTACATTGCAAACAATGGTTGTCAGAAATCGGCAGGTATTACAATTTGGAATTCCCACAGTTCGGTTTAATGCGGTCGATCTTTCCTTCGTAATTGATATCGCCAAAAATGATGAATTGGTGTTCAGGTGGTACAATTCATTTCTTTTCGAATTCTGGAGCTGTATTTAGAAATTCGTTACGTTCGATGTAGTGTTTGAAGGAATGGGTGCATGGATTTTCATTTTATGCGCGTACAAGTTCAGCCGGTGACCATGGCGGTTATAGCCGAAAATACTGTGAATACATTTCGGCTTCGGTTATTTCAGGGTCTTTGCGTTCGTATTTTTGATCCAATTCTTCCTTCGAATTCCATTCTTTCTTTTTCTTGGTTTTTTCCGCTTTTGTGATAACGGTTGTTCGGTTTGTTTTTCGTCGTTGAAGAGTTCGAGTATACTGTCCTCTTCTTGTGAAGTTTTGCCCGCTATTTCAACTGCTTGATCCTCTTCACTATCGATAAGTGTTATTGTACTTTTGGTTACTAAGGTCTCTCTCTGTTGCTGTTCTCTTTTCTTTTGACCCTTTCTCGGGCCCGTCCTTTGTTCGACTCTGCTTTTGTTTTGTGTAATTCTTTCTTTTGATTGATCTTCCTTATACCACAGGTTACTAATTCTTTGCCCCGTTTTGTTTCGAACGGTTTACTATTTTCTCGTTGAGTTGTTTGTAATTGTATTTCCGTTTCAAATATCAACGATTTTTTGAAACGGATTCTTGTTGATCTACTACCGCTATCGAATACTTTTTGCTTATTTGATTTCCTTTCTGGTGATCTTTGAGTTCCTGTTATTTCTGTTTCTTTCTTTATGTTTCTTTTGTTTTTATCGCTTGTTGTTGGTTTCCGCTAGTTCTTTTGATCATTAGCGGTTTATATTGGCTCTTTGTTTCTTCTTCCTCCATTTCTTAGTTCTCTGTTCCAGGAACTACTGATGGTCTCGACATACAATCTGAGTTCTGGTGATATCGTCCCGGTTTGTATATGATTGTATATTCGTACTCAAGAATTTTGTTGGACATTCGGGCTAATCGTACGCTCATCTGTTCCAACGGTCGTTTCTTGTTGAGGATTTGGATCAATTGTGCATGGTCCGTAATGATCGTTGTATGGTTCCCCAATAAGTACGGTAGGAAATGTTGGACAGCTAGAATTACTGCCAAACATTCTTGTTCCGTAATTGAGTACCGGGTTTCTTAGTCACGGTATTTGTTGCTACCATAATGAATTACATGTTCGCTTTCTGCTTCGTCTTCTTGAGCTGAAATATATCCCATGCCATGTTTGTTCGCATCAGTATATAAGATCAACTGTTTGTATTGAAATGGATATCCCATATTAGAGGCGTCGTCATTTTGATCTTTAAAGTGTCGAAGGCTTGTTGAGTCTGCTCAGCTCATAATTGGCTGAACTTTACCATCCTTGATCGCTTGTTGGTGAAGTCGTATAACGGTGCTGTTATGGCTCCAAAATCGGGTACAAATTGTCTATAATATCCTGTTGATCCCAAGAAACTTTTGAGTTGCGGCACTGTTTTTGGTTTTGAGAAGTTCTGTATCTTCTAAATATTCCTTTATTTGATACAATGTATCCAAGGAACTGAATTTCTTCTTTTAGAAATCCGCACTTCGATCCTTTTGCCTTGAGATTCGTTTCTCGCAACCGTTGTGGTATTTGGCTGATATATATCGTACCAATGCCCCCAAAATGACGTTGAAAAGATTATGATATCGTCCAAGTAGCATAGGCACGATTCCATCAGGACGCCCGCCAATACTAGCTGCATTATTCTTTGAAATGTTGCAGGTGCATTCGTCAACCCGAAGGGCACGACGTTAAACTCGAATAACCCTTCGTGACAAATATATGGTGTCTTTTCTTTATCTTGTTCGTTCATTGGTACTTGCCAGTATCCCGACTTGAAGTCTAGGGTTGAGAAGTACTTTGCTCCGAGTTCGTCAATTCTCGGTAACGGAAAACTATGTCGGTTTGTAATCGAATTAAGCATTCTTTTATACCCACAGAATCTTTGTGATCCGCCCTTGTTATTAGTTAGGATGATCGGTGAAGCCCAAGGGCTATATGATCTTCTGATCACTCCTTAATCGAGCATCTCTTGTACTTGTTTGCTCGTTTGGTGTCGGTCTACATACTGTAGGCGTCACAATGGTTGTTGTACCAGTTTTCAACTGTGGTTTGAATATAGTGTTCCACTCGTGTATTGATACCGATACAAAATCTGATTTCGAAAAGCCATCCTGATAATTATGGAGTACGGTTGCTAAGTGTGCCTTTCTTTCTTCGTCAGTAACTGATTTCATTATATCGATTTAGGGCTGGAAGTTCAATATTGTTCGTGTCCTCGGTTTTGCGTATTATTTGATCTAAAAATTGTTCGATATTGAAATGTTGCTCCATTTTTCGTTCTTGTACTTCTGTATCCAACATCGATATTATTTGTGGATTTGGATGTCGCCAGTCCACGATTTGATTATATACCGGTTTTCCTTTTTCCAATTTTAGTCCACTTTATTTCTTCTTCTACCTTTTTCGTTCGATTCTTTGTTTCTTTTTGAACCCTTCTTTGGGCTTTTTCCTCGTCGACCAATGTTTCTTCTGCTTTGCCTACTACTGGTTGATTCTCGATTATCTCGATTTCCACTGTATTTAAGTTATACACTAGTATGATGTTACCTTCTTCCACTTCGGCGAAACTGCTTGGTATTGCCAATTCATTACTGGTTTTCGTTAAAGGTTCCACTATTATTGTGTCGCCTTCTTTTGCTCCCTCCGGTATCTTTACTTCAATAAGCTTTTCCGACCATGGTGAAATTACTTATTTGTATGAGCATTTGCATATTTCGATTTGAGTATCTTTTATCCCATTGATCGGTCCCATTTCGTTGACTCGCCAACTATGGGGTATCGGTTGATCATTCATTTTAATTCTTAATTGTTGATCGTGGACTACTAACTCGAATGCTGCCAAGAAATCATGTCCATATATCGCAATCTTAGGAAAATTCTTGATTACGATGAATCGGATTTTTCGTATTTTCTTTTCCAGCTGGACTTGTACGAACCAGTAGCCTAATGCTCTTTTCGCTAATGCTCCAGTGAATCCCACTGCACATAACGCTGTTTCTCTAGGTGGAAAATGTTTAAAGTACTTTTCATATTGTTCCTCGTTGATAATTGTAATTTGTGATTCTGTATCGACTAATCCACGTAATCGTTTGTTCCCTTCTGGATATGTGTCGCCGTAATATCTTGACATGACTGTTGGGTCGTTACACGGTTCATGTTCTTTTGAATCATTGACCTGGTTCACTTCTACGAGTGTTCCTTTCTTTTCGTCTGCCGATATAGCTTCGATTTTCTCCAATTCTTTTTGGAGACTTTCTTGTCGTTCTAGCACACTCGTTTTTGATGTTTAATTGCTCATTCCTTCTTTTGATTGATTCGGTCGATTCGGTAGTACCGTGCATCGATTCTGGTTTTGTTGCTGATTTCCTTTTTGGTTTTCTCTTGTGTTTTGTCCTATACTTCTCGAGAAACATTGTTACCGTTTTATGACCCAGCTTCCCACAATTATTACATCTTGGTGGTATTTGGTTCGTTAACGTTTGCCGAATTTGTGGTTGCTGGTTTGCCACTAGCGCTGGCATTCTTTGTTGTTGGTGTCAGTTCATTTGCGGCTGCGTTGGTTGTTGAGGTAGTTGCATCGGGTACATCACTTGCGACATTGGCTGTTACATTTCTATCAGTCCATGGTATGGTTGTATCGGTTGAGGATAATTCATGCCAATCTGTGTTGGCATTATTGGTGTCGGCATCATCCATGGCTGTGCAATTTGTTGTAATTATGGTTGCCGTACTTGTATCAGTTTATTGTTTTACCGCTGTGGGCGCCATTGCGTTTGTGGTTTTTGCGCCCTCGGGCGCCACACTTGTTGATCGATGTTTAGTCTTGTTTGGATTCTAATAGTTTGATTCGATCGATTTGATTGGATCTCCCGGTAGTTTGGTCGTTGGTCATTCATACCTTTTAGTCCCTCGGTCATTTGTTGATCCAGATTCTCGACTGCTTCGGCTTTCTCTTATAGTGTCATGAAAGTTCTTTTGTCACACATAAGCTATTTCAGATTTCATTCTTTAATCCCGTTATCAGTGCCGATTTGAGGACCTCTTCGACAATTGACTCAGATTTCGTACTGCATATACTCGCAACTCATCCACGAAATCTTTAACTGTTCTTGTTTGCGGTAAATTTTGCAACTCATTCATATAAATTTTGCAACATGTCTTTGGCACGTCGAATCGTTCTTTGAATTTTTTAATCAACTCGCTATATATAATTGCACAATTCTGCTTTTCCTCGCATTTTCGCTTTGAATACGCGTTTTTCCTGTTCGTCGTTAATGCCGTCTTGAGCCAACGCTTTTTCGAGTTCTTTGCTGAATGTTTCGAAGCTCGTCTCGCCCTTATGCGGTTGTAGGTTTCTTACTTCGTTCTCCATATTGACCATTACTGCTTGGCCAATCGCTTGTTGCATTGTATTCGGTACTTATGCCAGTTCTTTGGTTGCCACTTTGATCAGCGCGTCAATCAACTGTTAATTCATCGTCATTATTTAGCCAATTTGTGGTCCTTGGTAATAGGTTTGATTCGCTGTCGCTTACTGTGGTTGCTGGTATTGGTACACATATGGTGTTCCTGTTGCTAATGGTGCTCTGGAATTGAATTCCGAATTGTTTGCAACGAATGGACTTTGATTGCATTAAGGAGGTACTGGTTTTGTACCATAGCATTCGTGTGCCCCGCTTTGTGTAGCACCTGATCATAATTTGTATATACTAAATTGTTCACAATTTGCATTGAATCGATCGCCATTTGTATTAAGTCAACTTTGATTTGCATCTGTTCGTCCTTTATATGCGCCGAATTGGTTGTAATTTATATCGGTTTGGTCACAATTTCGGTTGAATCGCATTCGATTTGTATCGATTCGTTCATTTTGTACACCGAATTGGTCAAAGTTTTAGTCAAATTGGTCACAGTTTGAGTTGAATTGTTTACCATTTGTATTGAATCGAATTTGGTTTATGTCGACTCGTTCTTTGTGTGCGCCAAACTGACTTTGGTTTGTATCGTTTCGCTCTTGATTTGCATCATATTGTTCTCCATTTCTGCTGAATTGCTGTTGCTTTACACCGCATTGCTCTGAGTTTGCACCGAATCGATTGTAGCTTGCATAGTTTTGACCGTAGTTTGCGTTAGATCGCTCTTGATTTGTATCGATTCGTTCTTTTTTACCCCGAATTGATCGTAGTTTGAATCGACTTGGTTGAGGTTTCTATTGAATTGCGATTGATTTGCACCGTATTCGCTTTGATTATTACATACCAACTTATTATCTTTTCATATCTTATCATATTTTGCACTATATCGGTCTCGGTTTGTATTGTATTGTGATTGGGTTGCACCGAATTCACTTTGGTTTGCACCGACTTGATCGTAATTTGCACCGAATTTGACCGTAATTGTTCTCAGATTGCACCGAATTGATTTCGATTTTCGTTTAGCCGTCTCGCGATTGCACCGAGTTGATTTTGACTTGCACCAACTTGAGTTTGGTTTGCACCGGGTCGAATTTTATTTGCATCAATTTGGGTTTGGTTTAATCCGGTTGCTTTATTGTTCGTGCTCGATTGCTGTTGTTGATCTCGCTTTTGTTGAATTTCGACTGTACTCCGTTCTAGTGTAGTTGTTATCAACTGTGGTTGTTCTGAGTTATTGTTGCTCGGTGGCGTATATACTTCACTTACAATGAAGGGCCCACAGTATTTTACTCCTTGTATTATAATTTTCGGTCGACGATCATTCTGATTTTGTTCCGCTGGTTGCGACTGTTTTTGCTAAATATCATTATTTCGTTGCACTAATGTTCTTTCGTTTTCATCAGTGCTTTGCGATTCCTTCCTCGGTTGTGCCAATGGAATCTTCGGTTCACTTAGGTCCAACCTTTGATATACTTGTCGTAGTTCTTTTGTTAAAGTCACATGCCTCGTTATGAATTGTAGCTGTTTCTCTTTTGTCCTTGTAGCGTTTGCATTGTTTTCCGAATGTCTGTATCCGGGTCTTGAATATTTACAAACAGTTATTCGATGCTTGCTTCTTCTTGGAACGTGTTGGTATACGTTTCCTGTCAGCTTCTTTTATCTTCCGGTTGTTTTATTTTGTTTTTGGCTCATCTGCTCTTGTATACATTTCTTGAATTAAATTTTCCAACTCTGTGATTGTATTTGATTCTATCGTCGTTCCTTGTATTTCTTCATTTTGTAGCGGCCCGACATTCTTTGGTTTTGTCGTCGGGTCTTTACGCGTCAGTACGCTATGTGGCGTTCTTCGGAGTGGAATTTTAACACTTTTTAATTATAGGACAGGCTTACGTAAACGTCCTGATTATGTGGCATACTAAATTCTACTAAAATATAAGTAAATTCTATTTTAGCTTGTGCTTTATTTCGGTTTGAGGTAAATTTAACTTTTTGAAAAGACTGACCACTTTTATTTTGTTACAATTGTTCTCCGCTTTTACACGACACCGTGGTGAGCATGTTATCATTTGAAGTTGGTAGAGGTTCGTCAGGGATATTTTATGACGGCTATCGGTGATTAAATTGGGACAGGATTCGTCAACAGAAAATGTGGCGTTCGAGGTGTGGCTAGTAGTATGCCGGTGGAGCTAGTGGTTGCGTTCTTTTCTTGGCGTGAGCCTATTCTTTACTTAGTGATATATTCCGTTAAACGCTGCTGTGTGATTAACTCGATTCACTCTGATATTAGATAGTTAATCACCAAAACCGTTATTAAAACGTTTATTCGAAGTCAGTAACAATTAAGCAAGGCACCGTTCTTTAACACCGCAATTTATTTAAGCCACTACAAGCACCATTATTTATATCTTTGATGCACCTTTTTAACTCTGGTGTTTTTGGCCAATTCTTTTTGACTATGTCACGAAGTTTTACCTCAATTGTAACTGCCAACTCTTTTATTTTGAGCGCATTATTCTATGTAATTATCTGATAAATTAGCGTTAGGTTACGACTTATCTATTACTTTGCCCCTTGTGGGTTCGTACGTATGGTCTCCAGACGGCTGACCCCGTACGTTTATATGATTACCTCAACCATGTCCTTAGATTTACGCTAATACGTTCCATAAAGCCAACTGTATCCGGACGGCTTACTGGTGGATTCTACTACTCTATTAGTGCTCTTGTGAGTTGGTACACATGGTCTCCGGATGGCTCACCCCGTACATTTATTTAATTACTTTAAATAGTGTCTTAGAATTACGCTAATTACGTGCCGATTATAATGGACTATAACTAGTAGTAGCGGTCGACTACTCTCTAGTTTCCCAACAATTCTCAGGCGCCCGGACAGCTGGCCGAACCGGTGTTCAGAGCTGCATCGTTCCATGATTTGGTCACCCTCGATACGAACTCGCCCTTGGTATACTCTGGTAACTTTCTCCCAACTAATTCCACGGGAGTTGGTCAGGATAAAGGTTATCTACTTTGGAACCACTATGGGAGGGCCTTTATAGTTTAGTTAATGCTCGTGCTCAGTGCTATGCCACTTCAGGTACCCTATTCTTTTTACAAGGAATGATAGTATTACTATTTAATAGTTAGCTAAATTTTAAAGTACCCATTTGTGTGCTCTTGAGTTACTCAATGTTAATTGTTTTATCCGTAACCCAGAAGTTATTCGTACCAATTCAAAAGTTCCAGAATCGCTAAAAGTCAGTGCAAATCTTCCCAAAATAACCGTTGATTATGTTCAACACTCTCTGGGCAATCTTTGTAAACCATGAAATAAGCCAGGAATTACCGGAGCACACAATAAAACATGGTGTCATTTTATCACAACCAAAGATATATACTTCGATGCTATTAGGTAAGTCGCCTTACTCGCATTATTTTATAAAACCAGAAAAACAATTTAATCGAACATAATTCTTTACGTATAAGCTACAAAATCCGGAAATCGACGGAGGTGTAATTAACACTAGGGCTATAAGCCCTATCCTGTCGTCAAACTCGTCGCTGACAAAACTAAGACTAGAGAACAAAAGAAAAATAAAGCTAACAAATTTAATGCTAATTATGCAAATTAACATGAAAACGAAAACAAAATAAATATGAAAAGAAAGAAAGACGGAAATAATAAAGAATTTGGTCACAAGCCCGGTTTTTAGCAATTTTTCTGGTTTTGGGGTGGGTTTGGCCCGGTATTCTCCTTGTAGCCTAGTGGATGCCAAACAATAATCACTACACGATGTTGATACATATAACACTAACCTAGCCAGATAATTATTCAACAATATAATATAAAAAGCATTAATGTATAAATATTAGATTCTAGTTGGCAGACATTTCGTGTTGGTAGATGGTCCCGCATATAGGTGGCCGCTCCCATATTTTTACGTGTATGCTACACACTATTGTTGTGAATTCTGTAGATAGGTTAAAAATATGAGTGTAACACCTCCTGACGTCCCAATATATAAACCTATTTGCCGCATATCATAGGTGTCGAAGATCCGTCGGCGAAGGGACAGGTAGAGGGGATACGGGCGAAGCAGCCCCTGCGGCAGAATTCGAAATTTCTGAAATTTTTAGGAACTGGAACTTTTCCCAGCTTTTTCAATTTTCGATAATTTTAACTTCCCCATGTTTTTACCAATTTGACTTCAATTTTTGCTACTTTTGACTCTATTTTTTCCAGTTTAGCTAAAATTTTGGGTGTGGGGGAGGGGGGATTGAGGAAGGAATGGAAATGGGAGTTCGGAGCCTTCAGAGTTCAGAGGTGTGAATGGGGCTTGGAAGACCGATCCTTAGAGAGGGTAACCTCCGCCTTCCCCGTTTCGATACCTACGTGGTGCATGTACACCATAATACCCGAAGACGATGTTACAGATAATTTATGATATTTTGTCAGGCTATTAACATAATTCCGCCTATACTTACAGAAATATCCAGTTATTGCTTTCGTATTGCAGAACTCCAAAATTCTGTATTGCAGGTAGACAGTCTGTATAGCATCTTTTGAAGCGCTGATAAAATAGCCACTTTAAAACGATAATGCCACGGATCGGACCTAGATTGCGTTGTTTTTAACAACGTAAGCAAGCCACTTTCGCAGTGATACTGTAGCGATGCGTTCCTATGTATTGCAACATTGAATGAAATCATATATGGTCAGCCGTGTTGGAGTCTCAACTCACTGGAAGTTTTAATGAATACCAGTGAAAAATGAAGCTGCTACGCTGTTTTCATTGTGTGTGCATCAGCAAATCTGTTGTTTTTTCATCGGCATCATGTTGTTAGTATTGTAGTATAGAGCACTATGCGTATGTTGCTATATATTAAGTATCACCACGTTTTAAAACGTATATTATTTTGTTCACGTTTTAAGTGAATGTTTGTGTGCATGTAAAATACAGTTAAAATATGTATGTATGTAGATGCATCTAATTATGTGTTCAGCTTATCCTTATGCTTAACCGTAAATTTTGTACAATTTGCAGGCGTAATTTTAAGACTGAGCTTATTTCGGGAGAGTTTTACAGGAGAAACGAATTTACAAGAGTTTAATGTGAGTCTAGGATGTAAGTTGGAAATATATCGGATTTGAGTGTAAGGGTTGGGTGCACTAAGCATTAGGGCTATATTAGGGGATATTTGTATGTGTATCTGCTGGATTTTCGAATAAAATGCCAAAATTTGTTTATGCTTAAGAATTCGGGGAATTTCATAAAAACTTATTTTGTAACAACTAAAATTCACTTATATTTACGAGAGAATTTTACGGGAATAGAACCAGAGTAAAGCTTGGAAAATTTTAGATGTAGTCTGGAAGACTTAGAGAAATAAATAAGGAGAAAACTGGGAGCATGCCTATAGCTCGGGTATTTCAGCGGTTGCGCGGTTAGATCAGGGCCTCAGTTAGCCTCAGAAGCTGTGCAGTCAAGGTGAGTATGGTTCAGCCGTTTATGTGTCTTATATGTGTATTATTTGTATAAACGATTTGTTATAAGTCGTGACACATTAAAGCCCTTGGAATAAGTTCGTAAAATAATAGCCCGTGGAGACTGCATTGGAGTACTTTGTGTGAAAATTATCGTACTTGTGTGTGATCTACGGTGGTTCTAAGCATCCCTAAGACCACGTATGCTATATTTGCTGGCATTGTCTGGAAAGCCTGGATTGAAAACAAGCCTATTTTAACCCAAAATCTGTTGAATGTTTAGAGTGCTTCGAAAAAAATAATTGCTTGTGATTATTTCGAGATAGACTAAGGTGGTCAATATTTGAATTTGTGGTAAAACGTGGGCTTTTGTCAACATGGTTTGAATGTGACGCGTCCGAACCGATCTGCAATTTTTGATGCTGATGATATCCCTTTTTATCATGGAAACATCTGAGATGATTTTGAAGAATGGATAGGAGTTTTCGAACGCATTTCATTTGTGAACCAGTGGTCTAAGGATGATATGGCTCATGTAATACCAGCCTTTTTGCGGAGCGAAGGTGTTCGGAACTGGGAATGCATCTCATGCCTTAGAAAATTTTATGTGCGGATTAAACAAAAAAATTAGGCGATTTGTGCTAACTGCCAGGCATAAGTCTTTTCAAGCGGTTATAGCTGAGGCTCGTAGGAAAGAGTGTACTGACAACTTTACATGTTCAACGTAGACAGAACCGTTTGCACCAACCTTAAAATTCATTGGCAGTGAACCACTTAAAAATGGATTTTAAAAATGAGCCGTTGTATATACTCGATTGAAAATTTTGACAAAACTGACATTCCTGTCGTTTATTTGAAAACATCGAATTCTGGATTGTTAACCAAAAATATTAAGCCAGCTGCTGCAGTAAATATGCCAACTGGCACTGAAAATTTTTCTATAAATTCTATGTCCTGTATGAATCTAAATGTGGGAACGCGAGGGCGTTCTACGACAGATTTCAAGTGTGAAAATCCAAATGCCGAATTGAATCGATGGTTGAACAAGCGGTGTGTGATCGAATCTCAAAATATACAGCAACCAAAGGATGATTCTTTATGGGATAAACGGCAACGCCAGGAAGCAATCCTAGCTTATGGAAGCAATCAGCGTGGTAACACTGAGATAAGTGTAATAGAATGCTGTGAATCTAAACCGAGGTTAGTGGATACCTTTATGCCAACGGAAACACATGTAAACATCGCGGTAAAAAATCGAATATTTATCAACTCTGTTTTTATTAATCTAGGAGAGCGATTTGCCCTATTAAACTGTTCAAAGGTGACATTGCTGGGAAAAGAATCTGTTTCTGACATGAAAGAAAGTAAAAATTTTCATTCGTCTTTTGCAGACTTAGATTTAACCTGTACAAATGAACAAGTT
>JASANE010009276.1:0-18998 GCA_030248225.1 Trileptium ribeirensis | reverse complement strand
ACGCAATTCAGTGCGCGCTGCATTTGTAATTTTATATTAATGCTGTTTTCGGGTAGCATAGCAGGCCGTCTAGTTTTACATCATCCGCAGAAACTTTAATATTAATATTGGGATCAGATGCTAACTGTGCATCGATCAGGTCATTTGATGGATCGTGGCAATAATATCATGTACAGAACACTTGTTTGAGGTTCGCCTTGAAAGTACTATTTTCTAAGTGAGAAAATGTATTGTTCATTTTACGCGAAATTTCCTATTATTAAAAGGTTTTGTAACCATGACAAGCAGCAACCAGAAATCCTAGGCAGGACAGCTTTTGCAAACCAGTTTCATGTGTGAAACCATGTCAAAAGCTTTAGCGAAATCAATATAAACAACATACACAGAAGAACCTGTATCAAGGCGCACAGCACGGTTGCATATGCTTGCGATTCGTTGAAGTAGTTATATATCGATTTAGCTTCAAAGCCATGTTGATGCGATGATCAACGGAGTAAAGAGAGACAAAAAAGAAATTTAACAAAACGCTTTTTAGGTATTCGTTTCATAATCTTTCAACAATTAGAAACAAAAAGAATTGAGCAATAAGTTTAAATGGCTCTATTGATTAGCCTTTTTAGATGATCAATTAGATCAGCAAACCGCCACATGCCTGGTAGTATGCCATTACAAAGTATTGTTCAAAGATATGTGATAGTGAAATGTTTATGAGATTTACATAAGCTCGCGAAGAAGTATTGCGTGAATTTGTATCTACAATGGCTATGTTTGGGTTTAGTCTCTGAGAGCGTTAAGCAAACTTCATGCGGTGTAAATGATATCCATGAAAGTTTTTAAAGGTTTTCAGTTGCGAAGACAGGAATATTGCCATCAGATTAAGTGTTGTAAATACTTAAAAAGGCATTTGCTAATGTTTGTGCACTTCGCGGTCTCGTCTATGGCAGGGCACCCGTATACCATTAAGGCGTCGTACATCGCGTCACTGTTACCGAATCGATGCCTAACATAACTATACAGTGCTTGTGGATTATCTAAGCACAGTCTAATTCTCTCTCTATTTTCTACCAATTTTGCAATTGCTTTTTGTATTGTTTAGCAATTGCTTTTTATGCAGAAAAATCGTTTGTTTGTTTGGGGGCCCAGTTTCCCAGAGCTGGGCCTTTTTCGCCGAAGTATTTTGATGTGTATGGGCTAATGTTTCCTTTGTAATGCTTCTGATTGTTGTTTGTCTGTTTTTCGAAGCAAAAAATTCATATACATACAACATGATATTGTAAAATAATAGCCACTTATCATTCACAGTGAATACAGAATATAGGAGATCATTCCAATTCAGTGACATTAGAAAGTTCCTTATCTTTTCGAAGTCAGCGTTTTCAAAATCGAAATTTGTTGTGCACGTTACGGGCTTACTACGTTTACCGCCAGTTAAGAGGAAATCGATTGAAAAGTGATCAGAATTGGCAAAGTTTCTGCACATTTGATGCATGCAAGTTGGAATGGAGCGTTAGTCAATATCAGAATTAGGGTTTTGCTTTCCGTAGTTGGGAATGGTACTAGCTGTATAAGACTAGATTCATTTATCGTTTCAATAAATTCTTTGGAATTTGGCGTTAATACACTTTGATTTTTATTCCAATCCAATTCTGGAAAATTGGAATCACCTAGTATGACCAGTGGCCACGATACTTTACAGATATATGATATATAATCGCATAACGCAGACATTTGATCAGTAGAATAATGCGGCGGCCTATAAATACAAACAATTCGTATTTTAGTTTTAAGGAAAACATCTATCGCAACGGTTTCGACAGTGTCAAATATAGCTGGGAAATTTGTCACTGGTGCATAACCAAGATCTTCTGAAATGAAAATTGCTACGCCACCTCCACGTGAACTTCGATCATTTCTGTAAACTGAATACGATGTAACGGTCAACAAGTTATTATGTCATTATGCAGCCAAGTTTCTGTAACTGAGATAATTTGATAGGATCTCGATTCTAGTAAAATATGTAATTCATTAAGCTTGTTGAAAATACTGCGAGCATTAAAACATTTACATTTGATAAAACGTGGAAGCGAATGTGGTACCACCCCCTTTAACAGTTTACCTGAACCGAGATCGTACCATCGGTTTCAACAAACTCATAATTCAGGTCTGTGTGTTTACCTCCAACAAGGCGACCGTCACTGTTGTGAGTACCAGTCAACAAGTTATTAGATATGTCATTATGCAGGCAAGTTTCTGTAACTGAGATAATTTGATAGGATCTCGATTCTAGTAAAATATGTAATTCATTAAGCTTGTTGCAAATACTGCGAGCATTAAAACATTTACATTTGATAAAACGTGGAAGCGAATGTGGTACCACCCCCTTTTAACAGTTTATCTGAACCAAGATCCTACCATCGATTTCAACAAACTCATAATTCAGGTCTGTGTGTTTAGCTCCAACGAGGCGACCGTCACTGTTGCGAGTACAGTTTTTGAAAGCAACAAGTTTTTCCTTCACAACGACATAATGGGTTGTGTTTGCAACATTGTCCTTCTGCGCAAAGTTTAGGTCATGGGCCTTTTTTCCGAATAGCAGCTTGCTGCTTCAGCTCGCAATCAGACATCGATCGACGAATGTAGATATGCGCCATTCCCGGGTAGTTCTTCAGTTTGCGGGCATTTTGCAATAACGACCGAGCGACACCCGACGGACCTTGAGAAGACGTGGGGCTAGAGTGTTATTTTGTCTCGATGTACTGTGTCCGTAGATTCCCATTCGATACACCTCCTGTATTTCAGACGATGGGTCGAGGATCTTGCAGATTTCACTTGCTGTAAATTTTTTCCGTTTTCTGGCAAACCTTTGATGACGATACAGCGACGTCGCTTCGCCTCGTCATCATCATTGTCCGGCGGTATGTTCAATACTCGAGCGGGTGCGAAAAGTTTTGCGCGACGATTTAAGCCCATGTGCTTGGCATGGTACTAGTATCGGAATCGGTGTTGTTTGGCGCCTTTACTCCGGTTATTAGTTGGCTTCCATTTAACTGTTTAAGTATATCCATAGAAGCCGTCGTTTCAGCAGTGGCTGCGGTAAGTTTGTCGATAGCTTTAGACAATGAAGAAATTTGTGATTTTAATATTAAATTTGATATTAATAAGTCGATTATCTTCGTCGAATGTAGAGTTTCGAGTGGAGTGAGAACATGACTGTCGATGTTTGTGTGCGAATTTTTGACAAGCTGAGCAGACAATTAGTACATGAGCAATTTCATACAGTTGGCGTCGGTTTTAGCGATGTTGATGCAGGTAAAGTGGATCCAGCATCCGCAAAGATCGCACTCGAAACAGTCGTTCCCGCCTTCTTTTTTATATTCAGCGTAAAGTTCGCTATCGGTCGAAATTTCAGACGACTGATGCGAATGACGAGGCTGGCGCTCAGACAGCTGGTTAGTGCTGTTGACTTGACGTGACGATTTATGGCCATTGCTTTGCGATGAGCCTTTGTTAGCGACAGGCGCACGCGAAATTATTGTCGACATTTTCGTAGTAGTTTAACTTCCAGAGACAATGAATATATAATAGATTACGCACCAGTACGCACTCTTCTTTGATCTTCTTCCTAGAACTGAATGCAATTGGGTTAAGACCCAATGCATGCGACGTTTCTACGCCAAGTCTGTCCTGTATGAAAAGTGCACACAGTGTGTTGGAAAGCGTGCGTTCGACGACGTGTTGCCATTCGCGCTCGTTGTAAAAAGCCTGAGGATCCAAAATAGAGCAGTCATAGCTCAGCTTTTAGCTAGCACGACTTTAAGCCAAACGATTAAGGTTAAATTCGTCGCAACAGTAACAGATTGTTCTATCTTTATCGAAAAAACTGATTTATGAAATCAGGGTTTAAATGGTTATTAGTGAAATTTCAGAATTATTAGCGATGTGATGATAAATTTAAATTTGCTTTAAATTTTTTTATTCTTAGAATACTAATTTATTTTTAATTTAGTCCTACTGTACGTCATTCGAATATGCTCGGCTCAGTGAGGCTAATCAAGCTGTGTAAAAATGAGCCCGATCAAAAGAACCGTTCAACAGTTACAGAGGAAACAGGGTACTTTAAACATATTTTGTTTTATTAAATTTAATAATTTGAAATTATTGATGTGTCTTGATATTATTGATGCCTTTGTCTACGATATGCCGTAGTCATTTCAGATAAAAAATTTTAATTTTAGTTTAGTCGTGTTGGATGTCATTCAATTCGGCTCGCTAAACGAAATCGAATGGTGTAAAAATCAGCCTGATTATGCTAACATTTCAAAAGTTATGGAGAAAATGAAATTAACTATAAAAATGTTCCAAAATTGAGAACATAAACTCAAAGAACAAATAATGTCATATTTATCTACAGCTCGGCAACAACAGTAGGAGTAGCCGTTTAATTAAACAGTATAGATAACACTACACCTTTTACACTGTTCACGTCTCATGTTATTTCGGTCATGACCAACACTCAGATTGGCAAGAGCGTATGTGCTGAAGAGTTGTGTTTACTATGTTTGCCTTATAACGTGTGACACACATGCGTTGTTATTAGCTTGCTTTTGCGAGATTTTTAAAGATGAAGGGTTAAATTATAGGTAGGACTCAAAGTATATTTGAGATACTTTAGTGTTGTATATCTATATAAATATTTGTATATGTATTGATTTGGCTATTCTTTAAACATATATGTAAATATAAGTAGTTATATTAATTTGATTACAAATATATTCAATATGAATATTATATTTTATAATTTGCTACTGTAGTGAAAACTTTGTCTTGTCGGATCGTGTCATGTTTCCCTACCCTACAGCGTATGACGTCAAGTTCACCCTCATATGATGGAATAACGTTTTGTGCCTCTAATCCTACGACTGAGCCCTAGCATAGCCCAAACATTAATCCTTACCTCAGGTTGGACTCACAATTCAATAAAAGTTCTGTTGGAATGACATTATATAGCGAATATATTTATCGGTGCAATATAGTCAAATATAAAATTTGATATCAGGAACATTTTATTCCGGTTGCCGTGGAATCATTCTTTTCGTGTTTCGCTCACTTTGGAAGCTGATCTCCTGCTAAGTATATATTACGGTTAGCTAGAAGTTACTATCTTCTTAGAAAAATGAGTCGCACTAGCGTACTAAGGATGGCGCATCTTTGAGCATAATATTTAAATGTAAGGTATTTCAATGGTTTCATGTATAATCATAAAATCGACCAAAATGGGCCAATTTCAGCTACAGATCCTAGCATTGCATGCATTATTTAGATATCTTTAATTTGTGTCAAGTATTTTTGACAGGTTTAGGTGTAAAACCATGATAATTAGATGCCGGTGCCCGCCGTTCAAGAGGCCATACGACAAGGTATTATGAATACAAGCCACGCTGCGCTGCTCTAAATTTTTCCGTATTCCCATTAATATTTAAAATGTTAGACTTTTTATTTAGTGGAGCAATTTGTGGAAGATTAACTGTTAAACTGATTCCGATAAGTACAGCGGTAGGCGGTAGCACTTACAGACGTATCCAAAAATTTACGACCGATTGATATTGGAGTCGAAATTTAGTCTCCATGTACTACAGTCAATTATGTTTAAAATAATTCATAAAAGATTATTAATAAAAATTTCATTGAAACGCTAAGCTCGAATAATATTGAACTCTTCCACGTTGTTTAAATTATTGATATTTTTTGCTCAACAACAATAATTGGTTGTAAAATGGTAATTACTAAGATTCTAAATATAGCAAACAAGTTGAATCCCCTAAACTCACTGTTCGTCCTACTATCTACACTGTTATGATGGTACTTTGCAAACGGAAACGTGTATGCGACTATCTATCCTTGTCGAATTTAATCACAGGAACAGAAATATTTCCGAAACATAATAAGCTAGATGCTCGCACTGCATCAGGCAGACAGCAACAAACATTCACTTATGAGAGCACAGACACGAAGATGGCTGGAGTCTGCCCATTCCCAGTAATACGACGACAAGCATTTGTAAGACATTCCTTGCTGATCGCTTTTCCAGTTAAATAATACTCAATAATGGTGTCAGACTGACGATCCACCTCTCTGCTATAAATACGGACGTAAATTAAGAAAACAATACTTTAGTCTTGACTAAATTGTAGAAGTAGGACCGTACTGGAAGTTCAATATCGTAGCAATAATTTATATAAATCGCAAATTTTCAGAGCGCATATAGTGTATCATTAACATGACCACATGCAGGTCTTATAACCATCAGGTCATCTTCCTCATAATCCTATAAAGCAAAGGAATATAAGGCCATTTTGCCTGTAAAGTTGGTACGGGGATGCTCGAAATATAATAAGAGTTTCTATGTTTGAATTGACATGACTTCACTGCTAGTGCTTCGGCAACTCTTCCTACTAGTGCACGAATCGGCATCGGCCCCCAATGTTACTTGTAGAAATTTATGTTTACCTGTCTTGATATATGCAATCATTGAGTTGTTTTATCTAAGCCTAAGGTTTGAAATCATCATTAAATACCATTGGACGGAATCGCATCTTAATTTCGCGCGTTTGTGCTATATTATTTTTACGTGTTCTCTAGAATAAGTATACCTAACTTTGTTTGAGAGCCGAATCTGTAGGTACCATAAATTACTGGCGGCCATAGTATGATTCAATGCGGGTGGTGGCCAGAAAATGTAAAAACAGGAGGTTTTAGATCTTTCGGACAACAATGTAGGCTCGTGCGTGTTGATTTACTGGTTAAGTTAGCGACAAACAAAAAGAATGTGATTGAAGTATAATTTTCTACCGCGTGTATCATGAGTATCTCGCAACCAAAGGTAAAACGGAGTAAGCATGGGCACTGTGAATGAAACTGGGTTCATTGACCTAATTGAAAACTTATTGAAAATTTCGGAAAGCGGAACAAATGTTCGTCCTGGACTCTAGACAACCATGTATTGTCTTTGGACTTGGGCTTAGCTTTTGGCTTAGAGGGACAAAAGTTGAAACGATTGCCATACGGATGGAGAAACTTGACATGATACTCTAGGGGACTGGAAAGCTTGTCATGTTCCCAAATTTTACGAAAACCACCTTTAAAAAATTATGTAATATCTCATAGAGAATAAATTTGACATGGGAGGTCCGAGGTACCCTCACCGCCCTATTTTGCGTATAAAACTCCACATTTAAAACGCTTTGTCAACACAATTTCATTACTGCCTTTTAGATGAAACTAGTTCGAGTCATCTTATTTAGGCTTTGGAGCTGCACGCGTAAATCTATATAGCTTCAGTCTAAATCCCTATTGATAAACATATCAAGTAAGACTATATAGTAAAAAATTATTACCAAGGCAAAAGTATCTACACAAGATACTGATTTGTTCATTTATCATTTTTGGGAATAGCATGTCTAATTTGTGAGGACAATGTGGTCAAGGTCAAGATAGTTCACGGCGATGAGATTATAGGTGATACACGCATAACGGTGATTGCACAGAATTGATATCACCCGCTTGTTTTACTATATATATAACTTGTGTAACAATTTTTAGACAGTAATTGATTTAAAGCATTAGGAAGATGTCATCTGTGTATTCGAGGGATAATGCAAAACTCATTGTGTAAATTTGTTTGCGCAGTTGTTGCCCAGTGCGTTTTTATAGACATGCGAAACTCATTCGGACGAAGATCTTACAACAACAAATTAGTTTACATCTTACAACAACAAATTAGTTTTCCATTATGATTGTTCGCATTTGTCATTTTTCCTAGATGATTATCGATTATAACAAAAGGTAAGGTTTCTTAGACCGTCGATAGCTGATGACATATACTGCTATTATTAGAATTTGCAATAACCTTTGTGTACACAATGGTACATTTTGCTATGGTAACAAGTATCTATCGATATTAGCAATTATCTTAGCCTTTTGACAAACCAAACACAGCACGCCTTACCAAATTAAAACGGTAATTAATCAATTAATATGCGTATATAATGTTTGCGTATACATTTTACTTCCACTATATAGCTACAATGCCTGATTAATAAACTTTCAATTATCTAACTGGTCTCATAATCTACACTGCAGTTTTGTAAATGGACATTGAGAGACTTTACGGGTGCGTTCCACAGATTATAGCGCCAATAACGAATTGAGCAGAGGTCTGACAATATCAGTGAATGTCATTAAAATTTATGATCCTCGATAGCAGGTACAGAAACTGCTGATATTGGATTGGATAAACATGGTTGCTTTAACTTTACGTGGTGTGTTCCAGCTTTGTTTTTCAGGCCTATTTTGTTCGCAACCCTGAATAGAGTCTAATTAACAGATATTTTAATACTTAAGAACAATGTGTTAAGTTATTTGAAACATCGCGCTATTAGTTAATGTTTCAGCCGCAGATATTACTTAATATATCTTGTCTCCATTCTGCTTCTTCTGTAATAAAGTTTTTTTATATTTTTTGTGCTTTTGGCTTATATATTAGGTATCTAGAGTGCGGTTTCCATAAAAATTTATTGGAATATTTAACAACCATACAGAAACTGGATTTAGTTGTTTGAGGTAAGACACTGTAATTAATTGGCATATATACCGGTTATTCGAAAATCGCTAACAAGCTGTCTTTTCGTTTATTTTCGAACAATTCTTAGGAATCAACTTAAATACTTGGCGTGAAACAGCTATGCGAAGACAATATTTTTGCTAAAATCGATGTTGTGGTTTTCAATCATATAATGTAGTACAAACGATTTCAAAATCGAGCTGAACTATTTGTTTGAAGCATGACATTATAAACTACATATGGCTTGAACCAATGCTAATAAAGGAATCATTCGTACACCATTTATTATTGTCGTTGGGTTTTCCTATTCATGTGTTCTTGATGAAAAACATATATAGCAATTTTCTTGGATGAAAATAATACACACAGAGTTTGGGAACTGAAATAATTTGCAGTCCGCGTCCCAAATTATAAAGTCTGTTACAACAAAACGGTGTCAAAAGACAAAAAACTTTGCTTAAAATAGTTAAGGTTTACTAGCTACGTAATCTTTAAAGTTAATATGTGAAAATATAGTAAATCTTTACGACAAATTCTCACATCTTTCCATTGTAATGTTACGTGTAATAACGGTGACGCAGCTGCATGGCGCAACTTCCTAACACCATGCCCATACGACCCCGGCTATCATAACCTCAAGGGCGGACCCTAAGTTTTCTTTCTTAGTCACCTTCCTTGGTCAGACCCAAGAAGTTACGGAGCTTAGCAGGCCGCAGGCGCGCTTCACGGGGTGTGTTCGGACCCCGCCCGATTGGTTGCGCACGTGTCTAGTATTCTGGTATGATTCCTGAGGTCCCCCAGGGAGGTTGACACCGACACCTGCTCACAGGTTATGATGTCATACCAATATTCCCTATCTTAGCTTAACGGAAGTTGTTTTATCAGCGTGATTTGAGGTGAAAACGCGTGATGATTTAGTTTCACTGAGTAAATTTTGAGTTTCACCTAGTTTATCCTCAGCAGAACACTTAATCAGTTGTAGCCATATGGCCCCCACAGGGTTCCGACATGCCCTGAAAGTTTAACGCCGGGCTACTTGATTCGCATCTTAATAAGCTGATTGGGTTCGTATCTGGCGACGAGGTTTTCCCTGGTAAATTTTATCTTGTGCTGCGTGTACAGATTTTGCGAATGGGTTCGGTAGAATATTCGACAGATCATTCTCGCTATAATCTAGTTCCGTTATTTACGAGTACAAATATTTGGGGCGAACCGCACGTGTCAGGGCTTGGAGTATTCCCTTCGTCAAGCCGTGACACGCAGGGTTGGCCCGTCCGTTCGGACGTACTTATCACGCCTGAGTTCACACAACAATGGACGCTGAGGTGATTTTCAACGTTTTATTTCAAGATAAGTATATACAATACAGGATAACTAAGAGCAGTTAAAGTGTCATAAAACAGAAAACCTGGAAGCAGTTAAAGACGTCCGTCCCCTTGTCCGCGTCTAGTCAGGGAGCGAGGCGGTGTGAGCGAATACGTTCCCGGAAAAACTACCGGACCAGAATCTATACCCGAGACGCTCAACTAAGTCCGCTCTAACTCGGGCTGTGTGTTCCGGCGTGCTTCGAAGTTCGCTCTAAATCGCGCGGGGCATTCCCTACACTTAGGGGACCGAGCGGAAAAAAGTGCGGGCGCGTCTCCTTTACCTTGTAACCTCAGTCAAAGTGTAGCGTTAGTCGGGGTACGCGGAAAGGTATGGACCTACGACAAAAGAGCGGCATGGTTGCATTAATAAAATCGTCCTATGTACAGGTTGAAATGCATAAATAAAATCGTCCAATATACAAGTGGAAATACGGCGAAAAATCAACGATTACTTATGGTACAAACAATGGGGTACTGACAATCATCAAACCCTGAGCGCGGCGCCTATGCGGGCGTCCAAAAATGTAAACATTGTCCGGCGTGCCGCCTGAGTCCAGTAAATCCTAATTCGCAGACCTACCGAGTTTCTCCTAGCGTTTTGTCCTTAGGACCGGTTGTGCAAGAATTTACTACAACTTCGTCTTGGCGTCTCCGGCAGTCCAAAAACGGGGATTGGATTAAGTGAGCCATGTTATACTCGCATAGGACACAGTTTTAATCGCTCACGAGGGTTATCCCTATAGTGACTTCTCAACTACAGACGCTGGCACGAGCCGTCGTCGTTTTGGACAATGTCCGAGGGACCATCGTAGCTATTCTAACATTTTCGAGTCGGTGACCGTGTCTAGATTACAATCGGGCTTGGGTTTGCACTCCGGGGTGCGTTTGCGTTTCGGGATCGGGAACAAGGGGCGTTTCGGTGTCCCCTTGTTTGGTCGTTGTTTCTTTGGGTTCTGTCTTTTCCCTCTTTTCTTGCTGTGTTCCTTTTGTTTCCCTTGTTTCCTTTCGTTTCCCCAGTCTTTGCCGTCCTCTCTCTATCGTAGTCATTCTGAGATTCTATTACACTGTACGAATCGAAAGTGTACAGTGTCTCGACTGCACTATAGAGACTGTGCAGTCGAGTTATCACTAAGATTTTAATGAATTTCCTCAGAACTCGATAGTCGAGTGGATAAAACAGAAATATCTGCAGCGGACTTAAATCCTCCGTGCAGGATCGAAACTCAACAAGGGAAAGTGAAAAAAAAGAGAGAGACGAAACAGTAAAACTAAAAGCAAAGGCCTACATAGTACATAGCCTAACGGGCAAACCGAGCTAAAATCAGGAAATACTTAAACTCAGCGATCAAGTCGCTCTGAAAAGAAAACGGGGTTTTGCACTTACTCGGTTCGAGGTCAAAACGGTTCGCAAAAGGTCGCGATCTTATTTTATAAAAATGAGAGTATTTTGATTTCATTTTGAATAGTGGGCACCCTATCGCGCCTTTGAAAGTATATCTGGTGGCCAATTTCAGGCATCTAGCCATGCCGTCGGTTCATTTTGGGAGCAGTGTCCTACCGTCAAGCTTAACCACGTGTGCGGGTTATACTGAACGTTAGTAAACCTAATAATCGGACCAAGCCGATTTCGAAGTAAACCTCGTGGAGCGAGTAGTAAGTTTGGTCGTGAGGGGCTGTCGAGGACTGTGTAAAGCTGGCATCAACCGTCACGCTGGCAATCAAATCGAACACCGGCCAAAATTGTGTAGAGGTTGTAATAAAGATCGCTCCTTTCGGAGTGCCAATACCTTAAGCTCAAGCTGAAGCCACCTAGAATTTGTTTAGTCTTTTGTATTCCCCAAATTTACTTAACCCGAATTGAGAAACGAAATTTTTTGGGGCTTCCTAAAGCCCGACCGAGGCTAATCCTCGGTCCCTATCTGCAAAGTCAGTCCGCACTCAAGCAGCGGCATGAGTGTCGAACAGTCCACTAAACTGAAAGTTTGGAAACCATAAACATGAGCAGAAACAAGGAAAAATGCAAGTCCCTATGATTTAATGGTAAAATTTTACCGTGGTCGGCTCAGGAAAATTCTACGGCCCTAACTCACAAGTAAGAAGTCATGAAAAAACATGGACGAGAGGCGTCCATCATTGGTTTGTCCTACCTATGACCACGGGGAATCAGAACTACTTCGACTTTGTTGTCCCCAACTTAACACCTTCCGTGCGTTCGCTCAGGATGCCCAAAACGAAACTCGACTGAAGGAGGTTTGTCAAGAAACTTAAAAGGTAGAATAAGCTAACATGTAAAACAGAACGTCCACTAACGGACGGGAATGTCGACTGTTGCTATGAAAATTTTATTTTGATGAACGGTCTGTTACAACCACAAATGGGGAAAATAAACCCCCAGACTCTCATCCCGACTTACTAGGTTCGATCCGGGACAGCAACTGCTAGTCCCCTTCCGTGAGGCGAAGGGTGCCTACACGGGTCCTCCAACGTCGAATCCCGTTCCAAACCAAGAAAGCAAAAACACAAGAAAGCTAAAAGCCGAGGCGAAACCATACAATAAAACTAGAGCGTCGGAGCCGGTCAGTAGAGTCGACCGAACTCCGCGCTGTCGAAGTCGAACTGATTCCAAGAGACGACGCGGTAGTCGTCGCTTCAAAATTTTCCGCTGTGTTGAAGCATGGCGATTTTGTCGCCATCCAATCGGCGACGTTCTCTTGACGCCCACTTTTTTCGAGGTCAAACCCGGGCGCCCAATCGAAAAATTCCCCAGCTTCTGATTTTGACAGCTATCGTAAACCCTGGGACCCCGTTAGAGAGAGTCGGCTTCAATCGAAATCGCCGACATCAAATTTGAACCCTCCGATTACTCGGAGGTCGACCATCTGTGAGTTTTCTCCCAAAATCTCCGATTTTAGCCCATCTGTACCCCCAAAGTTCATGTCAGAAACTTATCCTAAACCCATTACTCAGATCTTTTAAACCCCTTGCATAACCTAGCTTGGTCGTTACCCCCAGATGTCTCACGAAATCGATTAAATCACCCGTCAGATTTAAAATTTCAAACCCAAGTTTGGTACGTAAATACGCTCAAAGTAAGCTGGAATCTGTCTTCTTCGCTTCCTTGCCCTCATTCATCAAATTTTCCCCCAGCTAACTCGCCGATTTAAAGCCAAATTTCTGCTATTTAGCGAGTTAGCTGCCTCATCCATCACCTAATTAAGCTTATTTGGAGGGCATCTGGGGCTAAATTTTATCGCCCTATCTATGGATAAACGTGCAAACATTGCACGTTTATATGTCGGCTTACAAGATAAAGCCAAACATTCCTAGCATTCTTGACATTCCTAGCTAAATTTCAAATATCCCGTCAGGACGTCTTTGGACGTCCCAAAGGGGGGGAACCGAAGGTAGGAATGAACTTATTTCGTGTTCCAGGGCGCAGCACAATCCTAAGTATCTTCCGGTCTATCCGGGGTCCTATTCAGGAACTCCCGGAGCCCACGGGAGGGCCCTAAACCTACCCCCCGTCAGTCCTATTCCTATGTGTCCAGTCCGTCCGTAAAACTCACAAATTTAACGGAATTTTGTATGTCCTGTCCCTACATGTCCTGTTTTTTGTGTCGTTTTACATACTATATATATATATATATCCATATCCACAAACACATACACATACAATACTCATGAACACACACTACACATGAGACACACAGGCGACCTGAGCGACAGAAAGGTCGCTCGAGGCCACACTAGAAACATGCAGAACCACAACGACATTGGCACAACACAACAACACCAACAACAACAACAACACATACACACATACACACATGTACACACACACACACATGGCGACAGCAACGACGACAACCGACCAAAGAAGTCGGTTAGAGAGAGTGGAAAGAAAGAAAAAGAAAACGAAAAAGGAAGGACAGGGAAGGGAGTCGGGACAGGGGGTTCCCGAGGGAATTTCGAGGGGCTGGGGCGGAATTCGGTCCCAGGACGAAAAACGGGGCTGAATGATACCAAACACGAGGGGGGTAGACGCAGTGGCGGGTCGGGACCCAATTGTGGGTTCCGACATATATTAGCATACGGGGTTTCAGCGGGCTCTCCCGCTCTAACGGTGGGGCGGAGCGACGCCCGCCAGACATCGTTGAACTCGCCTTGGAAAGGCGATTCAGGCGAGGGGTGTTTTCCCTACCTTAACGGCAGCGGGTAGAGGGGCACTAAAATCACGACTGTTAAAGACTGTTAAAGAGAGTGTCGGCAAAAAGTGGGGGCGCATTTTCGGCTTTCCCGGGTTAACGGGGCGACGGATGGAGACCCGCCGGGCATCGTTGAAGAGGTCTCGACGCGACGAATGCAATGAGGGGCATTAGGCCTACCTTTGAGTTGGGGTTAAATTTTCGGTCGGTCTGTACCCACTTGCAGTCGGTATGCCAAATTGGGGGGGCACATTATCGGTCATAAGAGGTTAACGCGCAGGCGGACAAAGACCCGCCGGATATCGTTGTGCTCGCCGGGAGCAGACAAACAAAATGAGGGGTCGCATGGGCACGTTCAGGGTCAGGGTTCAAATATGACGTTGGTACAAGCTAAAGGAATTTTATGTTGAATTTTCGTGGTGCATTGTAAAACAGGGAAGTAGGCTATATGGCAGCGGGAGGACTGGTCAGATCGAGACCCGCCTGGCCTCGTCAGATGCCTAAATGGGTACACTACTTAGAAACACGCGTACTTCCAATCAATGATCCGATGGTTACCAGAAAAAACCAGTTGTTAGGGTGCGGGTCAGGCAATTTTGGGCGTCAACGGATGCTATAAAAACAAAGGTTCCGATACGGTGGGGGGGCGGGAAAATAGACATACCGAGACACAAAGATCACGCAATACACATACATATGCATAATTATATTTCCATATAGGCCTATAACAGGTCCACTCGGAACCCTGGTCACCAGCCAAACCTAGCGTAAGTATTGGCTGTTAATTGAATGTTCACCTATTTGTCCCCAGGATATCTCGTGAAATCCTCCAGCGATTTGCGATGTCTTGGGCTCGTTCAAGAGCCCTGAAAATTCTCTACCGAAAAGTACTCGGGGCATTTCCGGTAAATCTGAACCGTTGGACGGTTACGGGCCGATAAACAGGCCCGAGGTCCGTTATTTCCGAATAATCGGAAACTACCGTAACCCATTTGTTTCAGCTTACTTTTGCGACCATTAAGCTATGGTTCGCTCAAACCAGGTAAACTTGATGGTCTTGATTCTGATCACTTCCCTTCCCCTTAGATTGTCAAAGGCCTCCTATTCCCGGACGGTCTAAATTTTGAATTTCCAATAGGGAAATGGGGGAAACAGTCGAGTTCCGTTCAGATCTCTGTCCTAGCCAGTGAAATACTATCCTACATTGTTATCTTTCTAAATCCAACCAGATGAGCGAAGCCAACTTCCTCTGGGCTCAGTAGCGCCTTGTCCGACTACACAATCATAAAATAGGTCATGCAATAACGGGTTATATCAATGATAACAGCATAGCAACGGCGAAGATACAAGCATAATATAACAATACGAAACGCAATTGTCGGCACCCATGGCACCCGGCCACACCACATGAAAACCTGGTTCCCGCAAACTCTATCCAATCCGATTTGAGGCCAGCTTAAGCAGACTTAACGTCGGAATCGTGTGAGAGACGCGTAACGGGCCGGAACGGGCCTGTTACATCTCTTATATTTTTAAATGGAAATTTTCGGACTTAATTATTCGGGTTGCAAAGAAATTTCTGTTATGCCTATGGTAAAAGTTTGTGCCTATAATGGGGTCTCCGACGACTAAGACCCCTTTCAAAAAAGGAGCATGTGTGTCTACGCTGACGGGTAACAAATAAGTTAAGCCATATGTACAGATAATATGATACAATATGGTACACGGGAATTCAGGTTTCCCAGTTAATTTATGTTATTGTCGGGATATTTTATTGACCATTGTTGGTCTTAGTCATACTCCGTGGTCCTAGCCTATTAAATTGCTCAAAATATGTTATTCGGTGCAAATTTAGCTCTATTTCCAACGAGTCCTCCTTGGTTCCTGCTAGTTTCGGTATCCTGAAAAATCCTGAAAAGTCCTCCTCTTATATTTTATAAAGGGCAAAAAGACTTTTTACTATATTTTCAAAGAATTTTGTCAGATGATCCAAATTGTTTGGTTTAGCCATGGTGCCATGGTAAAAGTTACGCACAGACTGATATACATTGAACAATAAGGTTACTTGCAATATGGATGATTAAATACGACATTCACACATGTTATCAATACCTGGTTTTACAATCATCATGATACTATATAGTACATATGGTTCGGGTTCACTCCTAGTATATAAATATAATGGAGGTTTTCTTCAATAGTCATTGGCCATATTGTTCTCGTGGAGTTCCATCCCTATTGTTTTAATCCCACTGGTTAGGAGCTAAGCGTTGTTGAACCCATTTGCGGAAATGTCCGATATAAGGTCCGGTAATGTGTGGTTCCGCAATTTCGGCACTGTCCGTAGTATTTTCCCACGCTCCCGACTCGTTCAGTTCGGATGGGTAGTCGGGCATCGACGACTTCTGCATCCTGTCGGGGAATTGCCATTTAATGTCCTGGAATATCTTGGTAAACTCGTCGTGCCAATCGATTGTATTGTCCTGTCCGAGGTCCCAGTGTGGCGGGGGCGGGGCGATGACGGCTCGGGCTCCATCACTCAGTAGGTAGTCGAATGAGCAGATATACCGGCGCACTCGACGCATAACTTTGCTGGGCGTGTCCAGCAAACGACCTTCGTGCGGCTTGGTTCGTAGGGCCGCTTTATAGCCACCGAGAATCATTATGGTTTTGGTTTGTGGCGTGGCTATGCACGTTGCCAGCCGCACGAGAAATTGCATGGTGGCTCCTGGCCACGCCATGGCAAACCACCCTTTCGAAGTGGCCATGTTGACCAAGGGTGCCGCTAACGAATCGCCCAGGATCAACACAGTTGGCCAGGTGGCGACGTTGTGACGGAGGAAGGATCGTACTTCCTCCAATAGACGACCCATGACATTGTGGCAGGGTCGCGGTCGTTTGCCGAACTTGATGTCGTCCGGCCCTAGGCCGATTCCCCAAAAGGAATCGGATCTATTTGCCTCGAGCAATTGGGCAAATCCGGTGGCTAACAGGGCGTCCCTGAATCGAGGTATTTTGAATTTTTCCAGGAGCACCGTCCGCATAAGGTGAGGGAGTATTGGGCGGAGGCGCTCGGTTGTCTCTGGATCCAGGAACTTTTGTTTGTTTCGTCGGGAGATGGCCTTGACGTCTCGAGCTCCCAGTTTCAGGTCTGAAATGTCTTGTTTTGCTTGCTCCTCGTCGAATAAATAGGTGACGAGGAGCTGGTAGCCTTGCTCCGTTGAGGCATACTCGATGGGATATTGCTTTATTGTTTGGCCCAACGGAGCCATGTTGGAAAGTTCCGGCCAGTGTGTGCCTTTGGACAGGAACGTTTCCAGCGGCGCCTCATAATTGATAGTGTAATACGGCACTCGAGGTTGCGGAAGTTGTTCCATTTCGCTGATTTCTTTGGATTGGTGATTCCTGCAATAGTATTCATCGCCATTAGTGGCGGCTCTTGAGGGGGTTTTGGTGGCGGGAGCTCGAGTTTTCTGGGGTGTTTTTTCGAGTGATTTAGACGTTACAACCGTTGTTCGCGAGGCGGTTGTCTCGGAGGTCGGACCACTTCTAGTCCGATATTTTCAGGTCGCAATTGTCGTTGTCCACCGTCTTCGTCCGGTTCCAAGTCCGGATGTGCGGATAACATGTCCTCGATGTCCTGTTCATCAAAGATGTCCCTAAAAGGTTCAAACATGTCGTGCCGTGCACGAGCACTACCAGATGGGTAATCCATCGGCATGACAGGGTCACGATGTCGAGTCGGTGGAGCGAGGGGTATAGTCCGTCGAGCTGGTGTCGTAATTTTAGGTTCCAATCGTCGGGTGTCCAAACGTGGTATTATGACCCGAGCTTCTTCTCCGTGGGGTAAATAGTCTTCATACCAGCGATAACGGTCCCTGGCTTGTCTATGTGGTTGTCGGCGAGTAGGTTGAGGGGGTTCTTCCCTCTCCTTAACCTCGGGTGCGGTGGGTCCCATCTCAGGAGATCCCTCGCTCTCCTCTGTTGGAGGATCGAGTTCAAAGTGGGGCCTTCGCCGGGGTCCCGGTAAAAGTTGACTAAGAGGTACCTCGTCCTCTTCGTCTTCCCAACTAACTTGTGATTGGGCTCTAGCTGGGGTTTGTCGGCGTGGTTTGGCGCGTGATGGTCGAGTTAGGACTCCCTTGAGGGTGGAGGGAGCGCTACGCGGCGGCGCTCTTCCCTTCCTCCCGGTAGAGGAACCTTTAGTTGATTCGCCAATGGTTGATATTGTCTCATTGTCCTTGTCTACAGTCCGTGGTCGTAATCGTTTCGGTCGACCGCCTTCCGAAGACTCGGAAGGTCGACGTTGTTTACTTGCCTCTCGTTGTCGAGCTAAACTTTCAATAAATTCTTCTACAATCCCGTCGGCAGCTACTTGGTCTTCCGATGGGATGTATTGTATAGGGGATCCTCTTAAGTATTCCATTAGTTCGGTTGCATCCTGTATTTCTCCTCGGGCGCGAGCGGCTTCTTCTCTCTTCCTCCTTATTTCTTGCATTTCCCATTCCCATTGTGCTAGTTCGTTTTGTCTTTGGGTGGTCCATCGACCAAAGGATGGTACCTGTGGATCTTTGGTTCCCCGTTCCTGTAAGGGTGATAATAGGGGTGGAATTATCCACCGTTGAGGTGGTGTCGGAAAATCGGTTGTTTCCGGTGAGGTGGTCTCCGAGCTTATAGATGACGCTTGTTCACTAGTTGGCGCGGGATCCTTAGTTGGTTTTCGTCGTGGTTTAGGCTTAGGTTTTGGTGTTGGCGCGGGTTCCAGTGGAGGTTGGCTGGTTGCTGGGACGGATTGTGCGGGTTGTG
>JASANE010009275.1:0-52685 GCA_030248225.1 Trileptium ribeirensis | reverse complement strand
ATCAACACTAGGGAAGATAATATTTTCCCTGCCTAACTAAAATGTGTGTAAAGAAGTACCAAATCAGACTTACAGAAATATCGTGATTTGTCATATTTCAGGTTGCTAACCGAGTAGCGGTTGTGCGGGTCGGGTTTTGATCGCCTCTAACTCTGGAGCGGGCGATGGCTTTGCTAGGCTCAATAGCTCAACCGAAAGGCCTAAAGGGCCGCTATAAGTGCGCTCAAAAATTGTTAAAATTCCTGGGATCAATTTCAAGGGTATTAACGTGTAAATTTCCGGGGAAGGGCGGATCCCTATTTAGCCGTTGGGTTTGTGCTTTCGACGAAGATGAAGCAAATTTCATGACACTATCCAAAAGAAAGATTCTAAGAAGTTACCGAGTTTTCCATCAATAGAATCCCTTGAAGGCAATCCTGAAATACTTGAATTTAATAATGACATTCACATTTTGTCAGGGTCAGGCTACTTTCTGGCCATCGGGTTCCGTAATTCCAAATCAACAATGTTGAGTTTAAGTGTGGTATCCAATAGCGGACATCCCTACGAAGAAACAGCAAAAGTTTCAGCGAAATTCCTGGGGAGGTTCTAAAATATTTTCTTTCAAACTTGATTTCACACATTTAGCGGGGTTGGGCCACTTCAAGGCCGTCGGGTTTCGGTTACCGATTCGAAACCGACATGTTTTGGGACTCCTGTTGTCACTAGACATGACTACGAAGAAACTGCCAAAATTTTAGTAAAATTCCTGGAGTAGATCCTAAGATATGAAGGTTTCGCGTCTTTCTGGAGTGACCCCTTTTTGGGTCGTCGAGTTTAAGTTTCTGACTTGATATTCGAATATTTTAAATATTGAATCTATGGTTCGGTCCTTTCGAGAGATCCGCCCAATTTTTTAACAAGTTTGCCACGGTAACTCCTAAAATGCGCCACCCTTCGACCTAGGTGAGCTGTCTCGCTAGCGTTGCCTTAGACAAGTATATCTGGCTGTGACTCGATACAAGACTTATTCGAAGTATGTTGTCGGTGGTATTATTACCTAATGGTCAGGGTTCAGCTGGGTTCCTATGGTAGCGTAATACAAAATCCATTTGATAGAGTTCAAATCAACGGACGGTTTCACGTCCAAAGAAATCAATAAATCAAGAAAACATCTAACATAAAGTTCTCAGCAAAGTCCTTGACACGGATGATATGGCATGACGGCGGATGATTCGGAGTTCGGCCAATACTTTTCATCAAAACAGGGTTTATTTAACCTCGGTCAACTCACGCTAAAATTTCCAATCTCATCTCGACTCATGGAATCGTGCAAAAATCCTTGGCGCGAGTGTCGCGCTTGTTTGAGTCCTAGTCTCAATGACCGAGGGAGGTTCAACACGGCTACGGCTACCGAGTTAATTTGTCTGGGTGGCTAGGTATCACTTCGCGCCTGGCGCCTGCGGAACAAGCCAGGACGGATAGTGTTATCATGTAAACGGAAGTGTGGACGGGGAGTCCAGGAGGCCCGGGCAAAAGCTAATCAATACGAGCTGTTCATTCCTACCTTAACTATTCTCAAAACTAATCCTAATTCCTTACTCGATACTTATCTGTGGTCAGCCCTACGACTTCCCATCTACACTTACACATCGTATTCTTTGACTTGGTGATCCATTGCGGGTGTTCGTCTAATCACAGAGGCAATTAGCAAAACCATAAGAAGCAAGCAAACTTTTTTTTTTTTTTTTTTTTTTTTTTTTTTTTTTTTTTTTTTTAAAACAAAACTGTAACTAAAGAAAGCATGACAGAGTTATATACCGGTCTGCAAAACGACCGAACTCCGCGCTGCCGCAGTCGTACTGAACTCTGTCGTTTTCTTGCGCTTCTGCTTTTATACTAAATTTCAAAAATTTGAAATTTTAAATTTGTCGATCGGTTAAACTGCTTATTCAGCACTTTTGTTCGATTTCCTGATCTAATGTGACTTAATTAAATCAACACGCTTATCAGTCACATTCCGATCATTTTTGTGGAAAATTTGGACCAATTTTAATATGAAATCTTATATAAGTTTAATAATTTACGACCTTGTTTACTCCGAATTTATACCCAATTCCTTTAAATTAATATATACTTCTCCAGAATCTTCTACACAAAGTAAATCTAAACTCCAAATTCATAAAATAAAACCGTGTAATTTATATTAAACTTCCAGACAGTTCTAGTGAATAAACCTTAAGTAAGGCTTCATTAAATATTATACATTACAGTCCAAGTAAGCTGTTACTCTTCGTATGGATCTTATCTTTAACTCACCGGGTCAGGGCTATTTACTTGGCGGCTAGTCTTTGAAGGTCCAAGCGCTACAAGTTGCAGGTTTTCAAACTTCCAAATTTATAAACTAATATTAACTTTATATTAACTATAAAGTTCGCATTTGTTTCCCTATAATATTAAAACTCGGCTACTGGGTCCCTGTAGTGATACTGCAAGTTCTAACAACAAACTGCACAATTTGATACTGACTGTGTATTAACATCGAGTTTAGTAACACTGTCCACCTGAAAAGCTGAAAGCCTGATTGTCCGATGCGCATATATGCAGCGACTTTAATATAAAACTCTGCAAGTTGGTATTAACTTTATACGGGCCTCCGCTGACAAGAACTGCTTCACTGTCCATATTAATTTAATATTATCTTAGTGTGGATGCCAACTAAAACTTAAAAGTTGTGTTTCAGCTATGAAGCAGCTCAGCCTGTACAAGTCTTGCTGATAAGAAGGAAAGCTTTATATAAAGGCTAAATTAAATTTATATAAATTGTGTTTTCTAGAAGCCCGTGGAAAATTGTTTGTTCAACGACATGACATGTGGTGGTCCGAAGCAACGGTGTCCCTAGTAAACTTTAACAAATTAATATTATTTAAAGTCTCAGTAGTAGTATCAAAGCTCAATCGTTTATATAAATTTTATTCCGAAGACTTTGGTGCCAGTAGTTGACTAAATACACAATGAAAGTTTCGTATCAGAGTGATGCTTATAAATGTGTCAGCGCGTGTACTTGGAAACAGTGTCCGAAGAAAAGCATTGCGGTTAAGTAAACAAAAGGAAGAACAGAGGGCAAATGGGTAAAAAGAGGGCGGGGGATCCCGGGGAGATGGTCGGAGTGCCAATGGAGGTTCGGATTGGGACTCAACAAGTCCGTCCGGTTAAGATGATATGTAACAGGACCGTATTCGGTCTACAGGTGGGAAAATAGACTCTTGGGGGAGGGTCCATGCCAAAATTTTCAAAAATCGGGGTGTTTAAACAGCTCCCCTGGGTTCGGGGTACATTTTTCTGGGGTGCTTTATACATATTTGGGTTGGTCTCGATACGGGGAATCCAGTGAGGGGTGACACGACGGTCGGAGCGTGATTTCTAAAATCTACATATGTGGTACCCAAAAGTGGGCGCATCTAGACCCGTCCGGGCTTAAATTAAAGCCTCGGGTCTGGGGTTTCTAACGATACCACGTAGATACTTTTATGTTCAACATTCGTTGAATTATGTAGTCAATTGTATTTTATTGGTTTACGTACCTACATTTTCACTTATAAGTCCGTGGATCCGGGTCGGACATCCACGAAACCGGTCTCATTCGAAAGACCGTAAATTTTCCTATAAGAAATGTTGAGTACCGAATTTTGAAATTCCCAACGGTTCCGGAGTTATGGACCGGCGCCGACATTTTTGGTTCCAAATTTTCGTAAATTTTCTGAATTTGTCTCTTATCTTAACCAGCGAAATTGAACGCTGGTAGATAATATTTCGTAGTGGTAGCAAATTACCAGTGTGGCGAGCACTGGTAAATTTTATATTTTCGATTTCCTCTTATAATTTTCCAGAAATTGTTTCGATCGCTGTTCGCTCTCGAGCGGACAGCCACATTTTTGTGGTCCTCATTCGTGAGGACGGTCGTGACGAGTGTTCGTCACGGCCAGTCGTTTCAGATAACAAGTTAGACTAAACTTTGCGGTCCTACCACGCGGGGTAGGGTAATTCCTAGGTAGGTGCTCATTCTGGGTTCTGCGAGGGAGTCGTACCGTCCTAAAATTCCCTGCAAATAGAGTATGGCAAGGGCTCGCCATGCTCACGTTCTGCACCCATAAAACATAAATTTGCGTGCGTAAAAATTTCCTATAATTCCTGCTAAAGTCACGTCAAATACGTCACACTCTACGGATCATAATTCCAACCTGAAAATTACAACCAAATATGACAAACAGGATGCATAAGATCAAAGTCAAATCCAGGCGCATACATGTGAGCAACAATAACGGTTTCAATGATACACAGCTACATGATACGAGCAGGGTAACATATATCGAAAATGTGCCTTTATGGCCATCAAACGAATAACAATAACGATGATAACGATACGTAATTCATATATATATATATATATACATATATATATATATATCAATGATGCCTTTATGGCCAATGATACTATAGAAAATAATGCAAATGCCAACATATATGTACCAAGGCGTGCCATTGGGGCACTACAATCAATATGTATATAGTTGAATATGGACATCTGTACAAACGGTTACGATTCCTCAGCGAGTATCCATCCCTGAAACGGCAATAATAATACCCATCTTGATCAAAACATGTCGGCGGTGCAGGCCGAAATACTAAAAATACGAGTCGATTACATAGCGGGACTAGTCGAACCTGATTAGTCCGTTTACTTACGTACATATACCTGATGCTATTGAGCTTGTTCCAATTACGTACGTGTATACCTTGATTTCAGTTCTGTCTCAATTATCTACGTATATACCTAATTTTTTTTAGCAGTCGGAAAAATTTGTCCATTATACTGTGGACATAATTATTGGTGGTCGCAAAAATGTTGACCATGGCACTGTGGTCAGAATTATTTTTTGTTCGAAAAAATGTTAACCATTGGGGTGTGGTCAGGATTTTTATAAAAGTTGACCATACCGTGTGGTCAGGATTTTCATAAAAGTTGACCATTAGCGTGTGGTCAGGATTATGGGTTTTCGCTAAATATTCGCCATTAGGCTGTGGTCAGGATTATCCACCTCGTAACGATCCGTAAGGATCTGTTACATTTGCTACAAACTTTATGAACTAAACAGTTCTGAAATTTAATTCTAGGCAAGCGCTTTACCTCTAAACCAGTAAATTTGAAATCAAGCCAAAAAATGAAAATTCCGGATACAAACCACTACATTAATGTTACCTCCACGCCATTTTCAGTGTCACAGACAGGATTAATGAGATCAGCTTGAGTACATCCAGAATTTTCAAACTCCTTTGAAAAATATGCGTAGGACCCTAGGAACATGATATCGTCGCCCCACGAAGTTCTGAAACAATAACAGACATATAAACAAGTCAATAAAACTTTCCCAACCATTCCCAGCATAATAATTTAAACAATAATTTAAATAATAATTTTGGACCGGTTTTCCAAATGTCCAAAATTGAAGCCGGTCCAGGGGATGGAAAAGTCCGTGAAATGTTATTTGTTACAAAATTCTGTAGCTGTAAATTAGGGAGTAATCGGAATTCCGGTTCCGGCGAAAATCGTGTTCCGGCAAAAGGCAAAAACCACACCGGGCCCAGAATTCCGGTTTAAAATTGTCCATATTTTTTGCTTCATTTGTGGTCAAATCATACGTTATATATGTACACAATGATCAAATTCCAACACAACCGAAAAAAGGAAAGACTAACTCAGTAAATTACCCTATGAAACGTAAGTAAAAAAACTTCAGTAACAATTTTTCATATTATTCACTCGGCAGGAGTTTGTTAACAAAACAAAGCTAAGGATGAAGTACTTAGCAGTGAGTTTGGCTAACATAGTATTTGCGTCAAGGACAAGCCAGCGCGCTTGTAAACTTTGTAATCAGTCTACATTGAAGCAAAGCAACCAGAAACTGCGTTCCTATGAACGAACTGTACGTATTTAAACTGTTCCAGCAGTATCATCAGTTTGACTCATTTGTAGCATTCTGATCAGAAAATTATCATCATCATCGTCTACTAAATGAGGGGCACTGGTTGACCAGCGCTAGCCTGAACGATGTTTCTGGCCAACTATCAGAAAATTACAGTGTATATTTATATTTTCGTTTAGAAGCGTATGAAACATTAATTTCTAGTTTAGTACTGAATAACACGTAAAGATCGTATATATAATATATCTAGTGAAGATCGTATATATATATAAAAGGTGGCGATTGGAGACAGAGCGAGATTGTCTAGTATTTGCCCCATGTTTGAGAGAGTATTCAGAGCATTCAGTTTGACGCAGTTTACGCAAGCCTGTATAGCAGAAGCCATTTTTCCGCTGGGAGTTCAAAAAAACCGACATCTTTGATCGATAAATAAATATGTTAGCTTGCTAGGCCATTTCAAAGTCCAGAGAGGCAATAATCTCATGGCAATAAGTTAAAGTTAATGTAAAATATAATTTTAATACATTTTATATCCCCACAGCCTTCATTTCGCCCTTGATCTATTTTACTATATATAAGTTTGGAAAACTAAGTTACGGTACCGGATGTGGTTTAAATGGATGGTTCCGGATGTGGTTTAAATGGATGGTTCCGGTTATTTTCTGCTGCGAATGTCTAATTTCGGACAAAAATTCATGCAAAAGACAGAGGTCGTCTCAGTTCGGACCGCAATTTCGCACAATCGACAACTTATAGCAAGTTCTACAAAATAATTTACCTTTAAGAAATAGGTGTCGATAGCGGTGGATTACAACACTCGACCTGCACTCCAAATTTGAAGCGAAAATTGACAAAAAATTGGGTAAAATAGGCAAAAATTTTAGTGAAATTTGAAAAAATTATGGGTTCCTGAAAATTTCAAAAATTTACCACCCCCAACCCGACGGACGGTCGCCACCTATGCTTTAAGGTCAAAAAATATTTTAAAATGCAGAACTTATATTTTAAATTTTGCGTTTTGTATTTACATGCGAATACAACATTATATATACCTAACAATCTTGACCGGATTAGAAAGCTCATCGGTGCCAAGATACTTGGCAAAGCCTTTAGTAATACATAATTTAAGCTCGCAATCTGACAGGCTACGCACAAAAGGAGCGCTCATCGGTGAAATCCACACAAGTACGGCGTTGTCGAACAGCGGAAGGCGCTGAATGCAGCTAAGACACAACACATCATTATTGTGCTCGTTCATATCGCAATGATCGGCTTCCTACAATAGTGAGTAAAAATATTCTATTGTATTATATTGACCGTTCAAATGCTTGGACGAACCTAAAAAATGGTAAATAACTTCCCCAAACTGCATCGAAAGTACCTTTGGAACCGAAATGATGCACTTGAAGACGAGAAATTCGGCACCCCAGGTCAAAATGGAAGGACCGTTAGCAGAACTGGGGGCACTGAAAAACGCGGAAATGCTATAAATAAGTGACAAGCAGTAAATAATTAATAATAATGGACAATATACAAGTGAATAACTAATGACCAACGGCAATTTTAATGGTTTTAACCCCGCATTGCAAAACTAAGGATTTCTTGAATTACGGTAAAACTGGCATATTTTGACTAGCAGATAAAAATTGGTTATTGCTCGGGCAGCAAACTACCTTGGGGGACCCCGAAATACGTAGTCACCCTTCGTGGAAAAGTCACAACAGTACTGCACAGCGGTGTAGCTCTTGGTAAGAAAGTGGCCAATGTCCTAGAGCATATTCACCAAAACTCAAAACATTTCAAAAACTTACTAATGTCTTACACATTTTCGCTCCAAACTACTTAAGACCTTTAACCAACATATCCGTTGTTTTTTGGGCAAATTCCAACTTTAATTTAAATATTCTCACAAAAAAATAAAAATGCCTACCAATTTGCGCAGGTATAATCTTGATGGCAGCTAGAAAAATTGGGCGGTAAATATGAGATTAGATTAGAAAAGAAATTGGTTGGTAAACATGCATTTAGATGCAAACGTACTTTCTCCAGGCAGAAAAAATTAATCAGGTTTTTTCTGTTAGACTAACAAATATGGCAAAAGTTTACATATTTTGGCTAAAATGCAAAAGCTTTCCACTACGGAGCTAAACTATCACTTATTACATATGCATAATGTTTAATTTTCTGACTTGCGATGCTCTTTAAGCCACATAAACTGGGTGATCATCCCAAGTAATTTCGAACGGCAGAACTCTTGAGGTAAAAAATTCCACATCTCTTTGCGTAGTTTACAGCAACCAGATAACGACTCGTGCATCCAAACAAAATGTTTGACACATCTGGCTCAATTTCCCCATAAGGATTCTGGCGGGCCTCTAGCAATGGCCGCAGCGTCAAGTATGACTCCGAGTTCGGGGCTGGGAGACAAGGTTAGGGGCCGGCAAACAACTCGCCAGTAATCACCGCTGCAGATTCGATCTTCGCTCGCTGCTCGAACAGTGACAGAATTTTCCAATGAGTACTGTATACACTAGTAAACGCAATAAATTACAAAAAGCGAGCGGAACAATAGGCAAAGCATATTATAACTTATTTATGTATATATGTACTTTAACTAAATATTTAATCAATTTATAATAAGTATCATGTTGTAGACAATTGATGTCAAATCCAGCATAGAAAAAGCTAGCAAGCTAAAAATAGCTAATTAATTAGTAATATGAACTACATTATCAAAAAAATTCATGATTCACTAAAACTCATGATAAAACCCTTGGGGTTTTAAAGTCATATATTCATGATCAGCGATATCGAAAACCCTCGAGCGCAACAAATCTGCAATTTTGGGGTGGTTTTAATATTTCCATAAGGTTAACCAATTATCTAATTAATTAACTAATTATCATATAAGGCCAAGTTTTAGTGCTTCAGAAACGTCACATTCATGATTAGCGACATAGAAAACCAGCGTGCGCTATTTTTTCATTTCTGAACATTTTGAAAATTTTAAAAAATTAGCTAATTTTAATTAGTAACTAGCTAATTAACTAATTAGCATGTTTTAACATCCTCGAATAGTAATAAACACCAGATGGGTAATTGGCATGGGAAGATGTAGTATACTCATCGACATAATAGCTTTACAGTATGTTCATTTAAAATAAGCTATTTTTGTTTGACAATGCTAAACATGGGCTAACATGCTAACTAATTAGTTAATAATTACTACTTAAATAAAACAAATTTTGACAAAACTCTATAGTTTGCACGTAAAAAATATTAAACCTTTCAAACAATTTTTTAATCAGCCCAGTAGTCATTGCGGAGTTCGACGGACGGACGGAAAGACGGTGCCGATTTTTCACCCTCTAAAGAAAACAAAAACATTCGCTACACTTAATAAAGTTACTCTCCTTTTTTATATTTATACATCCCAACGTTCAACTGTAGAATACAATTCAATCAAAATCTTGAGAATTTCTATTTTTCCGAGTACTTTTGTTTTCGGTCATTAGCTCGAAAATAGTTAAAAACTGCCATTTAGCATAGCTGAGAAGATCCTGTATGATTTCATTTGTGGATCCGACGTCTCTACAAATCAGTACAGCTCAAGACGACTGGAATCGAATTATGAACAAACTGATACAGTTTCCAATGAGAGTCGGTTTAGAGATTTTGCGCAAGAAATTATTAGATCACTGCAAGCACAATGATATCATGCGTTAATATACAAATTAAATACAATGACTCCTCAAATATAAATTTGTGAAAATCCATAACTTCGGCGGTAACTTAAGCGCCACAAACAGACAAAAATATGAATCTAGAAAGTATAAATTTACAGTCTTTGGCGTTCAGTGCACCTTGTGCTCATGAAACCAAAAAAACACAAATACTATAAAATCTCCACAGCCGCTCTGGCCATGCGTATTACTGGTCTGTTTTAGTAGACCAATTCATCTTGTACATAACGGCACGTAGCATGTTGCTGTTGTCATTATTTACGTTGCAGCGTTGAGTCAAAATGGTGTTTTCAATGGGCCCATGAGAGCCAAAATACGCGAAAATGACAATACGTCTGCAACCGCTGGTCATATGGGTGTTATTGGTGTCATTTATAGAGTAAATCACTTTCTATATAGTGACGTATGGCGTGCTGCTGTTATCATGATTTACGTTGCAAGGTTGAATCAAAGAAGAGCTGTCAGTCGTGTGCCCAAACGACCCAAAATAGACAAAAATGACATATCTTCACAGGCGCTCGGACTGTAATATTATGAGTATTAATGGTCTCGGTTTGCAGAGGAATTATTTTCTATATAGTAGCACACAGCGTGCTGTTGTTATAATTATTTACGTTGAAAAGTTGGGTCAAAATAATTTTTCAACAGGCCAATTAGAGCAAAAATACACGTCATCAATACTATCTCCGCAACTACTAGAGCTACATAGGTGCTAATGGTCTCAGTTTGTAGAGCAATTCGCTCCCTATATAACTGCACATCTTGTGCTGATGTTGCCATTATTTACACTGCAGGTTTGGTTCAAAATGTGGATTTCATAAAGTCCACGAGACTCAAAATACAGATAAAACGGCAATATCTCCGCCCTTTAGTTATATGGTTGTTTTAGTATCATTCTGTAGATCACTTCATTTTCTAAAGTAGTTGCACATAGTGAGACCTTAAATGCGCAATAAACGGGTACATCTCCAAAACACAACACGGCTGATATAGGGATCATTTTGTAAGTTTATACTTAATATAGATGTACAACGTGTCTCTAAATTACCATGTTGATTACCTGTGTTTCTCCATCGCTGAAAATTTTCCAAGGAGCCTAAACCGGTGGTTGGAATAAAACAAATCTAAATTTAATATTTTTCAGCGAAAAACGAAAATTGTTTAATAAATAGGCTTATGAACGGGGCAAAAACGTCTTCATCAAGGTTAAACGAGACTTTTTAACCAATTTTTTGCTTAAATCAGTTCAATTTTTAACTTCGGAATGTAAAAAGTTTTGTCTATTATTGTGTAATCTCGGGATGTTTTAACTGGGAAACCAAAATTTTGCCAGGAGCCCCCTCGTTTTTTAGCAGACACTAAAAAATGTCAAGGCCCACCATTTTGAAAAAGCCATGAACACTCGGAATCAACCACCTTGGCGGTGAGCTAAGTTACTAGTGCGTATATACATAATACTACCGGAATGTTTCAAATTGTGTTGAACTTGATGCTCGATGGCGTACCTCATGCGGTACCACTCACACAAACATGTGCTACGGTGGTTATAACACAAAACGCCCATTATTATAACCATTTATCAGCCTAGCTTAAGCTTAAAAGAAGAAGAAAAGAACCTATTACTACCAATCTTCCCAGAATAAGAATCCCCCGAATCTATCTTCGAATCTATAGGTATATGCATAAAATATAAAACGATGGAGTAAAAACATTACGTATAGGCAGCATAAACTGCAGGCTGTGAATAGTCGGATGCATTGATAGAGATAAAGATTTATAAAATTGCAAAACATAGCAGCACCTGTGTGCTAATAAAAATACATTTATATATTTAAGGTTAAAAAAATAGTCTACAGAATAACATTCGCAATTCCCGAAGTTCAGCCATAATCTGAACCTTATGTAAACAGTTTAATAAAGTAAACATATATACCGGAAGGCAATAAATGTATTCATGTTTCTTCACGCACTTCAGTTCGTTAGGATAGAAAAGTATAACTTTTTCGATGCAACCCATTCCTACAACATAAACACGCAATGCCAACGACTGATTAGATCCGTTAAATTAGCTTCTGTTTTACAGCAATAAGACACGTATATCATCAAAAAATAATTTTGGAGATATAATATGTTTGCTCAACACGCAGCCTATAACTGTGTATAGTAATACATCAATGTAAAATTGAACTGATTTGACGAATTTGACACCAGTTGATTACGACATAACCAAAAATATATTAAAGCTCGCAGTGCACAATGAATACCTTATTTCTATGCGGAATAGCGTGATAACGCACTTTTTAGTGTAACCTTTACTGCAGGAAATTAATGATTTACATCAAACTGTTACACCTGTTTTGAAACAACTAAACATACTGGTTATTGGAGGTGCTACGTAACGCGTTACCTTTCCCCAAATGGCGTTTAATTGAATAAGGTCATCACTCCAAGCAACCTCAAAAGCTATGATAACCATAGATTCAAAAATTTAAAGTATTATAATAAACAATGAAATCATGCATGGTTCACGACTTGGATGTAGATTTAAAGGGGTACTGTAAACATTCTAAAAATTGACTTGTCACTCAAACATACTATGGAATATTTCACATTGCTTACAACCTCGCACACCTTTATAAACGCATATTTAGATAAATTTAAAAAAGCTAAAACCATGCATGTTTCAATAGTGTGATACCGTGAAAACTACAACATGGATATTATATTAGACACTGATACGTTTAAATATATGACGTCACCATGTTCACCAACCTAGAATACCTTTATAAGGACCAATATAAAGAGTTTATGTAAAAATCGTCAATCGTAAATTGTTAAATCCACTTCTTAGAACCTGTTTTGTGTCACTATATTCCAATCCTTAAGTTGTCAAAGATTGTTTTTCATTAAATTCGTAGGCTCTGTCCAACCGTATGTGTGCATTTTAGGGTACAGTGCGCTCTCTTATCTATAAAATTGGCCGGGTATGGCGAAATAACCGGTCTGACTTGGAACAATTTATAAGTGCGCAATGTATATTGCCTAAATACTTGCTCGCTTCACTACGGGGATTCTCAACACCATTCAAACAATCATTCTTTAAAGACATATGAAACAGCTCCTATATACCAATACAAAGGTGCAATGTCTTCTCATAACTAAGCTAAAAATAATGTCTATCATAGCATATAATAACATTTTAATAACGCCGATGGATAGCAAAATGTAACTCCATACATTAGTGATCTGTGTAGCAAACTAGCATGCTTGAATGTTAAAAATAATCTCTTCAGCATAAAATGCCACATTACAAACTATAAGATATGTATACTAACCTTTGTTAAACGATATATACATACCCATTTTCTGGATCGCAATTCGCTTCCACTTTGGCAGTGCAGGACGGAAGAAAGTATCTAATTTCGACCGCAAAAACCCAATAGACGATGTAAGAATAACATGATCAGCGTTTATAATTTCATTCTCAAACGATGAGTTGTTTTCTTGAGCGGCACGTGAATGTATTCGAACGCCAAATTTGGATTCGCAACAAACGCTATATTCGATGCACTCAACTAGATAACCAAATCTTATTGTATTTGGAGGTAGCTGGTAAATCAACTTCTTTACTAAAAGATCATAACCAGGTGGACCTTGAACAATAAAGCGGTCATCGTCATCTCGATTGTCAAGTTGATAATTTGTAACACAAAAGTGACTCATATGCTCGGGAAAGTTACAACCATAGTCAAAACCAAAGACAAGTGAACTAAACTTTTTCAACAAGTTTCGAAAGCACGCCAAAGAAGCATCGTTCGACATGTCAGAGTTCCCAGTTAAGTTGCTAAAATATTCCCTATTATTTTCTATGAATCTTTTATGTTTTTTAGTAAATTTAACAGCAACCTGATGCTGGACGTCGACTACTGAAGTAGAACGGTAATCATTATTTACCATATGGTCGGAAGCGTTGGCTATATTACTTTTTGCACAGTGGAAACTCCGTTCTAATAACTCGTTCTCTACGGCAATGTGAAATTCCTGTAATAGTTTTATAGATATACGAAGTCCGTCCAACGTCACAGCCTTTTCTTTTTCTCTGCGATTTTCGGTTAATGATTTGTTCAACCGTTTTGCTAGTCGATAGATGTCGCTGTTACGACTGTGAATGTACTGGACACCCAATTCAACTGGCTTATCATCTGAAAATCAATTTAGTAATAAATAAAAGATATGTAATTAAGAGCTTGATTTAAGCGCGTCTGAGCGGTTATGTGATTTAACTAAACCTGAGTTAGTATATCATTTAAATGCGGCTAGCTATAGCTATAGTTATAGTTGCAGGCGCAACCAAACAAACTATTGTGGAACGAAAAATACAGTAGAATATACGTGGAGACAGAACAAAAACGTGATTCGCAACATGCATTACACAACAGTTTAACATGAATAATTATTCAACTGTAGCGATTATTAAAATTTAGTTAATTCTAAGGTTGTGCAAAATAGCCCTGGCTCTGTATTCTTAAATTACCCTCAGGTAATTTTTCCTACGCTTACTCTTACACGCAAGTTTCGCATAGGGATAATAGGAAAAGAAATACCCGGGAGTAATGTTTTGCTCGAGAGCAAAATATTGACTCCCGGATAGGCATATTAAGCGCGAGTAGTTTTTTAACTGAGAGTAATATTTTTACCTGCAGGTGATTATTTTTATTCTACGTGCAGCTACTTAATTTTATCTGCGTATATTTTGAATTTTGTCCTACATACAAACTTGATTATGTATAACTTGGAGGTAGACATTTCAATTTCCGTATATGTATCGTTCACGAAATTCTTATGCATTAGCTGCTATTAACAAATTTTATCGTTAACTCTAGCGATGGAGTATAGATCAATTAGGTGTGGTTATCGATGAATCCATCTATTTACAAATGGCCAGACTCGATTGTTTCAATCGTGCTTTCATGGTAAGACCGTAGCCCCCCCCCCCCCGTGGCTCGGATTTTTATGGTTAGACTAGTAGTTTCGCTATTGGTTATTCTTCCACTTGCGTGCTAGACGGTAGCCACAAGGCATTTATTTTCCGAATGGCATAGCGCCAGTCGTGATCGGATACCATACAATTATTTTGATTAAAAATGATTATTTCCATCAAAGGTCTAAACATCAGGATGACTGTATGGTGGGGAGCACGTACAAAATTTTTTATTTTCAGCTTTGACATGAGTGTACCCATAAATCTGTTGCTAATAATCATCACCTAGGAATTTAATATGAGGCAAACAATTTAATGTGAGCCGCCAGCTTTTTATTTCAAAATGATTTTTAATATAAGAGTTCTAGTCATATTGTTATTTTCTTTTTTCGAAACCATTGAGCGATGGGATAGCATAACAAATCATTGGGTTAAAACCACTATTTACCGTTGTCGCATTCTTGTAGAACTTTGAACCGTACACTGAGCTTAATTAGGTGATGTTGCCAGTTACATTGCTGCGACTTAGTGCCACTGTCAAAATGTTTTGTTCAGGGGCGCGTTGTTAAATTACTAATAAGATTTAAGCAAGAATGGGAATGCATCCTTATTCACAGTAGATGTAGCATTTAGAACGAGGTCGATTCATTCTGACTGTCAAATAGTTCAAGTTGTATCAAGTAAAAATCGATATTTTTGTTACATATAGCTGTTCTAACTTCGGACAGGGTACTGCGTAGTTTAACCAGGAGGCATTCTAGGTATTACACTATAAATAATTAAAATAATAATTTTATTTATTGGCATGTACTGTTAGTGTTTGTATACTTCATATAATCTATATATATAATGTCTTGTTTGATCTATTATTAAAAGTTCAACTTCTGATATGACCAGGGCGATATGACCAAAAGTGACACCCTTGGTAATTACTAATCACCGTACTTAACGAATGCTCAGAAATCGATATTCAAACAGAGCTATTAACCCAGTGATTAGTGGAACTAATTTCAGTTACCCTGCTAAACAGAAGGTAGGATAAATGTCTACTTGTATTGTAACCAGAAGATAAAATAAAGTCCTACTCTTATTTTAAAATACTGCAAATATTATTTCTACCTGCGAGTAAAAACCCTACCAGCAGGTAAAAAATTACCTGGAGATAAAGATACTTGCAGGAAAAAAATTATCTGCAGGAAGTGCAAATTTACTCTCAGGTAAAAAATTACCTGCAGGTAGAAATTAACAGAGCTATCAACCCAGTGATTAGTGGAACTAATTTCAGTTACCCTGCTAAACAGAAGGTAGGATAAATGTCTACTTGTATTGTAACCAGAAGATAAAATAAAGTCCTACTCTTATTTTAAAATACTGCAAATATTATTTCTACCTGCGAGTAAAAACCCTACCAGCAGGTAAAAAATTACCTGGAGATAAAGATACTTGCAGGAAAAAAATTATCTGCAGGAAGTGCAAATTTACTCTCAGGTAAAAAATTACCTGCAGGTATAAATTAACAGAGCTATCAACCCAGTGATTAGTGGAACTAATTTCAGTTACCCTGCTAAACAGAAGGTAGGATAAATGTCTACTTGTATTGTAACCAGAAGATAAAATAAAGTCCTACTCTTATTTTTAAATACTGCAAATATTATTTCTACCTGCGAGTAAAAACCCTACCAGCAGGTAAAAAATTACCTGGAGATAAAGATACTTGCATGAAAAAAATTATCTGCAGGAAGTGCAAACTTACTCGCAGGTAAAAAATTACCTGCAGGTAGAAATTAACAGAGCTATTAACCCAGTGATTAGTGGAACTAATTTCAGTTACCCTGCTAAACAGAAGGTAGGATAAATGTCTACTTGTATTGTAACCAGAAGATAAAATAAAGTCCTACTCTTATTTTAAAATACTGCAAATATTATTTCTACCTGCGAGTAAAAACCCTACCAGCAGGTAAAAAAATTACCCTGAGATAAAGATACTTCCAGGAAAGAATTATCTACAGGATGTGCAGATTTACTCGCAGGTAAAAAATTACCTGCAGGTAGAACAAAATTAACCGCAGGTATTTTTAAATTACTCGCTTGGAAAGATTCTCTAGTACAATAGCCTACCTGTGGGTAGATTATCCCGTTCTTACAATATGTCGGTACTGGGTATGCATAATTCCGAGATAGTAGGATAGATTTACTTGTACGTAGGTCAAAAATTACCTGTTGGCAGGGTGTCCCCTTTTTTAGGAATACGGGCACTGGTATCAACTAAATAAAATTACCATAAACGGCGGTATGAACGCGTCCGCCAGCCCTATGCAAAGCTTCTAAAATTTGCACGTTGCGAAATCCAAAGTCGTTAATCAAACGGTTAGCAGCAGCAAGACCAGCAAATCCGGCGCCAATAATAACAATACTAGCATCTTTTTTACAGCTCATTACGATCTAAAAACTATAATCAAGAGCCGATAATATTCTATTTATCCGAGGAGTGTGACACTTTTTTCAGGATTTCGATGTTTTTTCATGGTAAATGGTGCTTTTTTGGTATTATTGCCCAGATTTATGACCCACATGATGGCTCATAAACATTACCACCCACCGTGTTCCTATCCCGTCAAGTCTTAAAATTTAATAAAAATGATCGACCCCTTATGGAACAAAGAGGTCTGCATTTGGTTGACAGGAACCTGAACGGGGCTGAATTTAGTGGTCCAACAACAAGGGTGATGTCTGAATTAAATAATCCATGAGAACATGGATGGGGTTTAATACGGTGGTACAACCTGGAAGGGTATTGATTGTGGCCCACCATTTGATGCATACACCTGGGGTGGGACAAGGGAAAACGACCACCTCATACTACGAACAAAAACTGCGAAAAGCTAAACAATGTAACTTTCTTCAACTTCACTTCACTTATGGTCGTTGAGCTCGGTGGACGTCGCCATCAGCTGTGACCAACCCCGAATGATGAATGATACGCCTCCACGGCACTCGATCTTGCGCTACGTCCATGAAGATTTGTTGGGTGTTTCGCACCCAGTTTGCAGTGCCGTACGACGTCTTGAGATGTTGTAGATCATTGGAAGCCATTTTCTGCCACGTGTTCTTTGGTGCAGAACGGAAGCACTTCCAGTCGTTTGGAACAGGGCAACGCCAGACGCGGTTGCAAAGACGACTTGGGTCCATGCGTGCCACGTGGCCAAGCCAACGTAAACGGTGCCGCCGGATGACCTCGACGATTGGTTGCTGGTTCGCACAGATTCGTCGGATGTCGACGTTTCTAATACGGTCGCGTAAACTGATGCCAGATATTGTTCTTAGGCAGGCCATTTGGAAGACTTCAAAATCGTCAAGGTCCTTCTTGTTGTAGACACCGGACGAGCACAAATGCAGAAGCGTTGAGACGATGCCTCCGTTGTATACTTTCATCTTGGTTTTGATGCTGATTTCTGGTCGGCGCCACAGCCTTTCTTTGAGTTTACCAAATGTCGCAGCTGCTTTGCCAATACGGATAGCGACATCGCTTGAGGCCGCTACCTTTGTAGAGTCGAATGTAGATCCTAGATAAACGAAATCTTTCACCACTTCGATTTGTACGCCGTCGAGGAAAAGCGCTGGTTCGACATGATGGATATGCATGACTTTAGTTTTCGACGGCTTTATGGCAAGACCCAGCGAGGCAGCATTGCTGGATATGCGACTTAGCAGTGCCTGGCAGCTCGATTCGTCTGGCTGCATAACCGCGATATCGTCCGCATATTCCAAGTCGGCCACCACATTGTCCTGTGAGAACATGATTCCGTCGTGCTCATCGATTGAGTTTGCGAGGATCCAGTCGAGCACAAGATTGAAGAGTAATGGGGAAAGCACACACCCTTGTCTCACGCCCGTTCGGAAGGGGAATTCGTTTGAGAGACCGTCGGAAGAACGTACGCGACTGGTAGCCCCAGTATACATATCTTGTAGTATATCTACTAATAGTTCAGGGACGCCACATTTTAGCAGGATTCCCCACATCGAGTCTCTGTGGACACTGTCGAAGGCTGCAGCAAAGTCAATAAAGCAGATGACTGTGGGTTTTCCGTATCTTATCCGCTTTTCGATAAGCTGTCGGAGAATAAACACTTGATCGTTACACCCTCGACCTCGGCGGAAGCCACATTACTGGTCTCGGAGATGGCGTTCGTATGTGTCGCATAGTCGAAGTCGAATGATCGATGTGAGTACTTTACCAGCAATTGAGAGAAGAGAGATGCCCCTGTAGTTTGAACAGTCGTTTCGAGGCCCCTTTTTATGCAAGGGTACGATAACACTGTCCTTGAAGTCCTTGGCACCTTCCGTTCCTGCCAGATGATGTTGACGAGTTTAAAGAGTTGGCTTGCGATGACCAAATCACCTGCCTTCAGGATCTCAGCAGCTATGTCGCAGACACCTGGCGATTTTGTCGTCTTGAGTGATGAAATAGCTTTGTGTATTTCGTGAAGTGTTGGCAGTTCGGTGTTAACAACGGTCACCGGAGGCTCTGGATCGTCAGCGAAGATTCTGCTGTCCAACGTGCTTGGCTCCGAACGATTCAGCAACATCTCGAAGTGCTCTGCCCATCGTGAAAATTTGGCGGAAGATGTTTTGACAACACCTCCGTTCAGGGATATAAGATTACTCGGACCAGATCGGTTCTTGCGATCCCCGCAGACGTCCCGAATTATGCTATATAGCGTTCTGCTGTCGCCTCTATCAGCAGCTGCCTGCATTTCATGTGCACTATTGGCCCTGTAATCCTCTTTATCTTGGCGCAGTTTTCGTCTTATTTCCCGGACGAGGTAGTTTCGACGGCTGCGGTTGTTTGTGGTCTTCCGTTCTGCTACGAGTGCTAGCGTTTCGTCAGTAATCCATCGCGTTGTTCTTTTTCGCTTGACTGGACACCATCGCTTTGAACATGAAGTAAGCGTTTTCTTTATGGTGGACCACGTGTCTTCCATGCCAGTCTGATCATCAAGAGAAGCAAAGCGATTTCTCAATTCTAACTGAAAACCCTGCTGCGATTGCGTCGAGCGCAGTACGTCCAGATCCAAAGGTGGGGGACGTCGAGCAGACCTTTCTACCTTAAGCCCGACCTTTCTTCAACAGAGTCGAATTTCACTGAATCTTGCTATAATGCAATAACCTGACTTATTCTTTAGTCGTATGTTTAGGAAAGCCAGTAGAATATATATGTATAAGAGAAACCATTGTGAACATTTGTCAGACGTACGTATATATCTGGCCTCTCCATAGTATCAAAGTAGTACACTGGGGTGTTTTCCCAGCTACAACCCAAAAATGCCTGTGGTGATTTCCACCCATGTTAACTATTGGTTTTCTACCTTTATAACACGTATGCTGTTGTTTTTGCTGGATTATTTATATACTATTTGGCCAATGAAAGATTTCAGTAGGTCATACATCATTTTAGTAGTAAATCGTTTATTACCAATCTTTGGGCGTTGCCAGCTCCAGGAGTTTTGGATCCGGAGTTACTGAGAGCCCTGCCATTAAGAAATAATCTTACTGCGAAGTCCCATGCCAGCTTTATACTATCATCCCGTATGCAACGTTGAACCGAATTGTGCTTTGTTTCATTTTACGTTAAAATTTTGTGTAATCACCTGTAACGGGCTATTTTTATTACCACCCTAAACCTGTCGAGCCCTGAAGTCACAGAAAAACCAAAACCTAGTCTACCATAAACCCATATAAAACAAATGACAACGCATCAACTATTACTGCAGCTCTATAGGCAATCAAACCAACGTATGCACCAACCATAAACCAATATATAGCCCATAGGTGTCTGACATCTTCAGTTGAATTTGCAATTCCGTCACATGTAATCGAGTATGGAGGTGAAGATGACATGGAATTGGATGCTGTGTCCGGTATTTCCACAATTAGTGTAGCTACTGCGAGTGCCAGCGCTGCGCTTATTCCAGGTGCACATCCAGCTGAACAGCATATTATGGCTGCGGATTAAAGTATTCTTCAACTATAGTGTAGGGGTACGGCAATGTTTTCGACATGCCATCAAGATACTAGTCGCAGTTTAGCTGCGTCTAAGTAGGCGTCAACCTATTTTATGCCGACTCAATGATCAGTAGAATTTGCAATTCCGTCACATGTAATCGAGTATGGAGGTGAAGATGACAAAGAATTGGATGCTGTGTCCGGTATTTCCACAACTAGTGTAGCTACTGCGAGTGCCAGCGCTACGCCGATTACAAGTGCACCTCTAGCTGAACAGCATATTATGGCTGCGGATTAAAGTATTCTTCAACTATAGTGTCGGGGTACGGCAATGTTTTCGACATGTCATTTCGATGGTTTATGCAATTTTGTTGACACAACGTTATGGCGTGTTCAAATATCGATTACCGCTATATCTTGGAGTAACTGGAATTCCGGCTTCCGGAGAAAATCTAGTTCCGGTTGCGGTTCCGGCAAATGGCAAAAATCATACCGCAATTCTAGTTTAAAAAATTTTCCACATTTTTGCTTCACCTGTTGTCCAAACATGTATATAATAGATACGTAACGATCAAGTTCCAAGACAACCAAATAAAAGAAAAGATTAACTCAAATTGCCCTGTGAAACGTAAGTAGGACATATAATTTCAGTAGGAATCTTTCATCTTGACCCTGCATGAGTTTGCTAACAAAACAAAGCCAAGTCGATGCGTGTTGCAGCTATTTTACCTTTCAGAAGTCTGCGATGTAGGCTAGAATTAAACAGGTCCAACCCGGTAACAGAGTAAGGATTATTTAGAAGTACTTAGCTGTAAACTTGGCTAACATAAATTGCGTCAAACACCAGCCAAAGCGCTTGTATATAAGCTTCGTGAATCAGTGTACCTAGGAGTAAAGTAACATATCTGCAGCACAGTTAGAAACTGCATTCATGGTAATGAACTGCATTTATTTAAACTGTGCGAGCAGTATCACAAAAGTCATCATCACCATCTTCTAGCTGAGGGTACTGGTTAACGAACGCTAGCAATTTACCTAAGGCCACATAGTGGAAGGCATTTCTTTGCTCTGGGTGTCCAGAAAACGACATACTGATCGATAAATAGACGTTATTAGATTCCCCAATCTCATCAAACTTCCAGAGAGGCAATAATGTCATCGCAATACATTACGTTTAATAATGCAAAAGTTATTTTACTACATTTTAAATCCACTGTACCTTCATTTCTTCCTTCAGCTGTTTTACTAAATATAAGTTTCGAAGACCAGGTTCTGGTTCCCGTTTAAAAGGACGATTCTGGTTATTCGCTGCGCTGTATGTGTTTTCATTCAACGTTAACATGAGCGGCATGTCGGCTGGACGTATAAAGTCATCACTGCGTTCGTTTTGTTTCAGGATTTGTCTACCGCAGCGCACAACCGAATTCGCGACGATGTTATGGTCGAATTGCTGGTGATGGTTGAAGTGCATGTACGAACCGTGCTTTTTCATCCAGCCTTCGACGTGCAAATTATTCAAACTATTGTAAGTTGTGGGCGCCATTGTATTTGTGGTCTTTGCGCCATTGGTAGCCACATTTGTTGATCAACATTTGGTCTTGTTGTAAGAGTTTGATTCGGTCGATTTGACTGTATCTCTGGATACTTTGGTCGTTGTCCGTTCGTGCAATTGTAATCCTTCGGTCATTTGTTGATCCAAACTTTCGACTGCCTCCGCTTTTTCTAATAATGTCATGAAAGTTTCTTCTTTTGTTGCACATAAACGATTTCGAATTTCGTTCTTTAATCCCGTAATTAGTGCGGACTTGAATACTTCCTCGACAATTGATTCGGGCACTCCTTTCGTGGCAACATTTCGTGCTGCGTATACTCGTAATTCATCCATGAAATCTTTGACTGTTCTTGTTTGTCGTAGGCTCTGCAATCTATTCATGTGGTTCGTAAGTGTTTTTGGTACATCGAATCGTTCTTCGAACATTTTGATCAACTCGCTTAATTGTACAGCTCCTTGGCTTTTTCAAGTGTCAATACTTCTAAGTATTCTTCTGCTTTTCCTCGCATTTTTGCTTTGAACACTCGAAGTTTTTCTTGTTCGTCATCGATACCATCTCGAGCCAATGCTTTTTTAATTCTTTGCGAAACTTCTCGAAACTCGTTTCGCCTTTATACGGCTGTGAGTTTCGCACTTCATTCTCCATTTTGACCAAAATTGCTTGGCCAATCGCTTGTTGCGTTGTGCTTGGTACTTGTGGCGAATATTTCACTGCCACTATGATCAACGCATCGATCAATTGTTGGTTCATTGTCAGTAGGTCATTATTTTGTTGAACTTTGGTTATTGAATTGACTCATCGTCGCTTGTTGTGGTTGTTGACATTGGTACACGTATGGTATTGCTGTTGCTAGTGATACTCCGGGATTGATTATCGAATTGTTTGTAACGAATGGAATTTGGTTGCCTTGTGGAGCTATTGGTGTTGTACCATAACATTGGTAAGCCCCATTTTGCATTACATCGCTTGTTCTTCTTTGATATTGACGCCAGGTATTCATCGTTTGGAATGCACCACAACTTATTGTCATGTACGGGGTCTGTACTTGGTTGTACATATTCGCCATTTGAGTTGTATCACTATTTAAAGTTGATATTTGGTTCCATGCATTCGTCGATTGTCTTGCTCTGATTTGTTCATGCGACCCGATTCGTATTTGATTTGTCTTGGGTTGTACTTGATTTGCGACTTAATCAAACTGTATTCGATTTGCATCAATTCGTTCTTCATGAATACCGAATTGATCACGATTTATATCGTTTTGACCATTATTTGGATTAACTCGCATTTGATTTGTATTGAATTGTTCTTCTTGTACGCCCCATTGATCGTTGTTTAAGTCAAATCGATCGTTATTTCCATTGCATTGCGTTTGGGTTGTACCATATTCATTTTGATTTGTACCAGTGTGATCATAGTTTATACCGCATTGTTATCGGTATACGTTTGGTCGTCTCGGGATTGCCCCGAGTTGGTTTTGACTTGTGCCCACTTGTATTTGGCTCGCATCGAATCGAATTCCATTTGTACCATTCCAATTTTGGTTTGCCTCTATTGTTATATTATTCATGATTGATTGTTGTTGTTATCGCACTGGCTGGATTTCGACCGTACTCCGTTTTATATTGACTACTCCTTGATCACCGGTCGTAGTTGTTATTTGCATTTGCTCAGGGTTATTGTTGCTCGCAGTTGTATATTTTTGACCCAAACTGAAGGGTCCGTGATATTCTATTGCTTGTATTATGATTTTTGGTCGATAATCGTTTTGTTCTTTTGATTGCGACTTTTCTTGCAGATTGTCATCATTTTGTCGCACTACTGTCTTTTTATCATCGTCAGTACTTTGCGATTCCTTCCTGAATCGTGCCGGTGGGATTCCCGATTGATTTTGATCGCATCTTTGACATGCTTGTTGTAATTCTTCTGTTAAGGTTGATTGTTTCGCTATAAATTGCAACTGTTTCTTTTTGTCGCTTCAATGTTTGCAACATTTTCCGCCTTTCGTTTTCTGATTCTTCCGTATTTATGAGCAGTTCTTCCACAGTTGCTTCTTCTTGAAACGTATCAGCGTATGTTTCTTGCAAACCTTCTCTGTTATCTTGTTGTTCGTTTCGTTTTGGTTCCGGTGTATTTGGATCAAATTGACGCATTATTTCTTCCAGTTCTTTTGTTGTATTTGGGCTATTTGACATTTCTCGAGTTTTTTATTTGATATTTGGTCATCGCCACCAATGTTCTTTGGTTTAGTTCTTGGCTCTTTTTGCGTGTTTGTTCCGGGTGGCGTTCTTTGGAGTGGCATTTTTATTACTTGTTGAATTTATGGCAGGCCTGCGTAAATCGTCCTGATTATGGGTTCTAATAATTGCTAAATACTACAATATAATTATTATTTTGGCTTGTGGCTTATTTGGAATTAGGGTTAATTTTGATTTCGAAAATACTGATCGATAAATAGTATGCTGGCGGAAAACTATGATAGGTCCTTTACTTGGCGCGCGTTTATCTTATCCCTCGATACTTTTGTCCAACTCGCGCTGCAGCGTGTCTACTTCGATATACTCAATAAACGGTTTCAGCATAAAATGAAGAAAGCCACAGTTAGAATATTTATTTGAAATTAGTATAATACATCAATAACTAGTTACACGCCAGTCCGATTTTAGTACGTCGAACACCATTATATGCCACGTTATAATTTTGCTTAGATTCTGAATAATTTCTTTCTATTTTGGTTGAGTGAGCCTTGCTTTTTATATTTTTTCAAACTAAGGGTTGAGCGCACTATTATTCTGAATAATTATTTGATATTTAGCGTCAGGTTAGAAGGTATTAGTTGCTATTCCTCTTTTGAGGTTTGTACGAAGCTTTCCAGATGGTTAGACCCATATGTTTATTTAAGTACCTTGATCTTTTCCTTAAATTTACACTAATAGTTCCTTAAGTTTTTTCTCTTGTGAGGTTCGTACGTAGCCTTCCGGACTGCTAGACCCGTACGTTTATTTGAACACCTTAACCTCGGCCTTAGATTTACGCTAGTAATTTCCTTAGAGCCAAAAGTATCCGGACGGCTTACTGAAGGATCTTGGCAACTATTAATTTTCCTTGTGGGTTTGTACGAAGCCTTCCGGACGGCTAGACCTGTACGTTTATGTGAGTACCTTATCCTAGGATCTTAAATTTACTCTAATACGTGCCGTTATTTTAACGTTCCCGCTTCCGGACGGCTAGCTAGGCCCGATCTATGACTACTGAGCAGTTGGCAGCTACTCCCTAGTTAAGTTTATTACTTGGTCTGATTGCACGCTTCCCGAACTCGACCCGGATATACTAAAGCATTTCTTTCCCAACTAGCTCCACTGGGTGTTGCTCAATTATGGGTTGCACTTTTGAACTCTAAAGGACCCGTTATACTTTCAGTATTACGCTAGTGCTCGCTGAATTTTTATCAGGGAAAATTAATAAAACAAAATAAATTAATACGAGGATACAATACCTATGTGTATCATTGTTATGGTAATTTAGCGCTAATTATTGTGGAACGAGACTCAACCAATTTAAATCAGTAATTCGCAATTCGTTCGGTTTTACAAATCAATGCCAGGCACTCAGTTGTCAAAGTCCATGATTAGTAAGCAAAACCGTAAAGAACCAACGTATATATAAGTCAAAAATTCGTAAGCAGGCTGAGAAAGCCACTGTTACTAATTCAAAAGCTTTTAAATTCACATCGAGTATCAGCTATGTAAGCCTATCGTTAAATAAAAATAAAAACAAAAACCGATAATTCGATACAAATATTACAAGTCGTAGAAGTATACAGTCATAACACTACTTTGCGTGTATCGGTAGATAAAGCTGGCAATTGCTGATAACTAGCGCGGGTGGAAACCCTAATTCAACCAACGTTGATGTTATATTTTTATGTTGTCGATGGGAATAGGGTGGACTGATTTATTAGGGCGGCTATCGGATTATTAAAAGGGGACGGGATTCGTCACTAGAAGAAGATGTGTGGTCCGTACGCGTGGCCAGTAGTATGCCGGTGGGGATTATTGATTGTTCCTTCCTTGGCGCGCGTTACTTAGGTCAGCGTACTTTTATTTCTTATGGCGCTGCAGCGTGACTACTCGAGTTGCTCGCTATTCGGTTTCCATAAAAAACAACAGAGCCGAAGTTAGAATTTTTATTCTATGTTAGTATAACACGCAATAGTCATGGGTATGCCATTTCAAAGCTCATAATAACACCACATATTATTTGAACACTTGCTTTAAAGTTCACGGATAATTAGCTACCTCAGGTAGGATTGATTTTTGCCAACTCTACTTGGTAACTCCATATGTTTGTAATACTCGTTAATTGAAACCCGTTGCAAGCTGCTTTAGGCTCAGTCTCGTTGAACTTGTATAGGTTATCTTATCTGCTACTTGAAGTTAGAGTATGTATTAAGTCCTCTTGTGAGGTTGGTACGAGATCACCGGACGGTTGGATCCGCACATTTATCTAAGTACCTTAACCTCTGCCTTAGAATTACACTAATACTTTCCTTAGAACTACCAGTGGCCGGAAGGTTTACTAATAGATCCTGAGTAACTGATATCTATTACTTTCCCTTGTGGGTTCGTACGTATTCGCCGGAGGGTTGGACTCGTACGTTTATTTGATTAACTTATCCTTTTCCATAGATTTACACTATAGTTTCCTTATGTTAACGTTCCTGCTCTCGGACGGATGAGCGGGGCGCGTGTTATTTCGAATACAATTATAGTTGGGTTACGCTCGTGCTAACTCAATTTTACTTGGGAAATTAGTAAGAATATGGTAAATTTATAACCGATAAGTACTTATTTGTATAGTCTACTTTTGGCTCAACGTTAAGCTGTGACAAGGTTTAGTCCTAGCAGTTATGTAAATCCCGTTGTTATGTCACTCCGCGGTAAGTTTCCTCCAATGATTCACTTACAGACCGGCGCTATCAATCATTCCATCAAAACCAGAAAGCCAGGTAAAGCCAATAAAGCATAGAAATTTCGTGAGCATCAATATAACATCCAAATACCACATTAACTATTAGCCAAGTCCTCCACTTCGACAAATAAAGACAGTCACAAGTATATAGAATAAAAGTCAAAAGTCGGAAGTATCTCGTACAGACTTCAAAAATCGGAAGTAGTATACTAAGCTCAACCAAGCAATAATATTCAGTGTCGCGTGAGCTGCTTAACTTCTCAACTGCTCACCTCATTGCAAGAGAGTCAGAGCCGAACTAAGCTAAAAGAACAAAAGACAAGCCAACACATGTTAGCTAATAACAAAAACAAGTGCTAATTATGCAAGGACGCAGAAGGGAGGGAGGGATATATTAAACATTTGGTGATCCTTTCCGGGGTTTTAGGAGATTTTGGGGTTTTGGGATGGGTTTGGACCGGAGAAACCCCCTTGGTAGCCTGGTAAACCCCTAACAGTTAACACTAGACTGATAATGAAAGCAAAAGTGAAGCTAACGTATGTTAGCCAATGAACTTAAAGCGTGCTAATTGTGCAAAGTAGCACGAAAACAAGGAAGAAAGCACGAAAACAAAAAGAAAACGAAAACCACGGGAGAAAATGAACGGAGGGGTATAATAGAGAACTTGGTGACCATCCCGGGGGTTTTTAGGTGATTTTGAGGTTTTGGGGCGGGTTTAGACTGGAAACCTCCCTGGTAACCTGTTAGACCCCAACACCTGTTATATTGTTTTGGTTTCTTGGGGGTAGAGGTTGGTTGGGAATTTTTCTTATGACGGCTATCGGTATTAAAAGGGGACGGGATTCGTCAACGAAGGATTGAAGGTTCGAAGTGTGGCCAGTAGAATGCAGGTGGGACGCTTGATATTGCGCGCGCCTTTCTTTTCGTGAGCGATTGTAGTGCCTTATTTTTCGCGATGCGGCGTGATCCTTACTCGGCTCTATTCTTTACTACCGTATTTTAGCTCACGCAGACTTCGCACTGGTTTTTCAATAACGGTTAGTTGAGCACTCGTAACCAAAACGGCTGTACTGTTCTTTAGTACTAGATTGTTTCAGCTCACGCTTGTACTCCACCGGACTCTCTTGCACAGTCTAACTTTCACTATTACACAGTCTGAATCTTGCACTTTATGCACCGTCTGACTTCCAAATTTGCAAACACTTGGCCACTGATTTCGGTACTATCTATATCGGTTGAGGATCCCTATCTAGTACTTTAGTCCTTAGGTTAAGTTAAAGCTACTTAATACTTGACCTAGTCCTTAATCCTAAATTATAACACTAGTGTATAAGGATTATACCTGAGCGATAGTGATCAGGATTTATGTTATCTGTTACTTTACTAAAGCCCTTGTGGGTTGACACTGCGATACCGGACGGCTGCCAACAATTCGAGTATTTGATTACCTTAACGTAGGCGTTAGATTTACGCTAATAATACCAGTTCGTTTAAACAGACCGACACCGGATGGATGCCGAACCACGTTATTAAAACTGTACAGTAGCCGTCGACTACTATGCAGTTGAAGTTTGCTCAATGTATGCCCCGGACTGCTGGCTATACTGGTAATTGAGTATGATACTCGAGATTTTGGTCGTCCGAACCAACCCCTTACTCGCCCGGTCTGCTCAAGAATAGTACTATTTGCCCCGCCGACCCCAGAGGGCTGCCAGGCATTACAAGTAGCACTGCTAATTTATTCGACACCCACCTATACTCTCGCCCTAGTTACCACTCACTCGACACGAAGGGCCGAAATTTTTAAAGTATTGCTAGTCCTAGTTTGTCTATTCTATCGCCCCTAACTAAGTTGAACTGCTACTTTCTAATTCAATTATATAAGGAAAAATAATATTACTAATTAAAATAATAATTGAATTAAGGTTACTTATTTGTATCGCTGCTGGCAGGTATCCAATCCCTATGCCTTTGTGTACTCTCCTCGGTTAAAGCTGAGACACTGACTCCGCGCGTTCTTTGCGCTCCGAGAATTAACAATTATATAAATCAGATCTCGTAAAATCGGAAACCCGAGTATAGGCGTTTCCTCAGAGCTTACACAACTTACAGAAGGGCCGAGTACAAGCTTCGTCTCAGTAATATAGGTGACAAAAGTTAAGCAGGTATGCAATCATACGCAATTCTTTGCGTCTAAGTACTCGATAAACTATAGTCCTTGATAATATAAGCCAAACCAATCAGGAGAAGCACTAAAGATTCATGCTGCTAACACATACGGTATGCTAACATCAGCTCCAGATAAAACCATAATAATGCCGTAAATAACTGCCAAAAGTTAGTTAAGTAATCAACTGGTTAATGAGTAACAAAAACGAATCGAAAAACGTATCCTAGCCGAAGTACCAATTATGCCGCAATTCCGTGAAAGTAAAACTAAGACTGACTAACTAAAATAAACCTCAGCTTACTTGTATAATAGCTGTTATTTTTATGCTTTTTAATTGGGGTGGGGTTTGGACTATAATTTCTTATTTATAGAATAATATATAATAATTGCTATTGGATTATTAAATTGGAACGGGATTCGTCATTCGAAGATGTGTGGTCCGTAAGCGTGGCCAGTAGTATGCCGGTGGGGATTATTGATTTTTCCTTGGCGCGAGTTATTTCGGTCAGCGTATTATTATTTCCTTACGGCACTGCAGCGTGACTATTCGAGTTGCTCGAAACTTGTTTCCGATATATAGTCAAACCAGCCGAAGTTAGAATTTTTATTCAAAGTTAGTAGATCACACACAATTGACAATACCCTTCGGTTCCACGTAACGCCACGAATTAAGCACTTTGTCTTATGTCTTCCGAATACTTAAGGACTTCCCGTACAATTGATCTCGTCACTACAATATTCGGACTCCAGATACTCTCGACACTCCGTGATTAAAACTTGTGGCATCTCGATTAAGTTAGATTTCTATGATGACACCTTGTACCAAATATTTTCTTTCAGGCTCATGTTTTGAGCGCACTATTATTCTGAGTGGATCATTTAATACTAGCCATTAGCGTATGTATTAAGTAAATCCTCTTGTGAGGTTTGGAGGAGACTGCCGGACGGTTCGATCCGTACGTTTACTGAATACCTTAACCTCTGCCTTAGATTTACGCGAGTACTTCCTTATGACTTCCTCTTTTGAGGTTGGCACGAGATCGCCGGACGGTTTGATCCGTACGTTTATCTGTGTACCTTAACATCTTCCTTAGAATTACGCTATTTAGTTTCCTTAGTGGTACGGTTCACTGATAGATCCTGAGTAATTGATATCTATCACTTTCTCTTTTGGGTTGGTACGTAGCCGCCGGACGGTTCGACTCGTACGTTTATTTAATTGCCTTATCCTTTTCCTTAGAATTAGGCTAATTAGGTTCCTTATGTTAATGTTCCCGCTGCAGGACGGTTCTTCAGATAGTTCAGACGTGTTATTTCCAATACGGTTATGGTTAACTTACGGTCGTGCTCGCTCAGGTTTTATTCGGGAATAATAATACGATAAAGTAAAATAGTAGAACAATAGATAACTATTCGTATAGCAGATGTTTAGCTCAACATTAATCGTGACTAGGTTTAATTCTCGCATTAGTTCATTTCCGGTTGTTACTTACTCCGTGATAGGTTTCTTCCGAGGGTTCACTTACACAATTCGCACCGTTCTTCACTCGCCGAGCCATAGAAAATCCAAGATTCAAATCAATAAAGCACATGAATTATAGAAACACCAATGTACATTCAAATAATAATAGAAAGGTTAGCTAGGTAACCTTTTTCGATAATCATAAACTATTTGTAGTCGAAAATTCAAAGCCAGAACTAAGGTTGTATCAGAAGCCCAAGCCAGAAGTAAACTAGTAATAAGCCTAATAAAAGCAATAAGAGTCGATCAATATCGCTTATACTACTATTCCTTTTCGAATCGCGTCACCTAACTCCATGAAATCAAGAGACAAACTAACTAGTAAAATTAAAATCAAGGTAACACTAGTTAGCTAATAAACCAAAATAATCCTAATTATGCAGATTAGCATTAAAACAAAACAAAACGAGGAACAAAACAAAAACCTAAACCCACGGACGTAGAAGAGAGGGAGGGATATAACAGGTGAAAAAGTGTTCTGTTGTATCTCCGAGTGTGTGAATGGAAAAACACAGACAACGGGACTTGAAGCAAACGTTTATTAACACACAAACACGAAAAAACAAGAATGGAGTTGAATGAAACCAACGTAACGAATGCGCTGAAAGAAGTCATTCGTTACTGTTTCGACATTAGCTTTTATGTACTCATGGAACATTCTCGAATATGTGATCATGTGATCGAACGTTCTGGAAGATTCTCCAATTGTCGTCATAAAAGGTTCTGGAAAATACGTTATGGAATGTTCTAGAAGTTTCTAGACTTGGCAGAATGTTCTGGAATGTTCGCTACTTGACGATCGCCGTAACACCTCCCCACATAGCGTGACGTTCATCGTAAAGGCGAAAATCTTTGCACAGACTTTCGAGTGCGATTGGAGCGTCTTGGATTGTGGGCACCGTACTCCTGGACGGTGTTGTTTTGATCTGAATGTCCCTAGTAACCATAGTTGGACTGGAGCCGCTGCGGAGAGGAAGAGATGGAGAAACAGTTGGATTTGATCCAGGTTCGGTGTCATCCTCCGAGACATGCCTTGGTTGAAGTTGTTCCAGATGTCTTCTCCATGTTGGACCTTTTGGCTGGACTCGAACGTTAAAGGTGCGGGCTCCTTTTCGTTTGACGACAATTGCTGGAATCCAACGACCTTGATTTGGTCTTCTTGGCCCAAAGTATAGCGTGTAGACCGGGTCTCCAACTTTGTAAGACCGGATAATCTTTGAAATCCGACGCTGTGACTTTGTTGCCTCTATGAATTGTCTGCCTTGTGCTGTGTGAGCAGGAGATGGAAGCAGCCTATCAATCTTTGTCCGGATTTGGCGTGAATTCAATAGTTCACTCGGCGAGTATCCTGAAGAATTTGGAGTACGGCGGAACTGCATGAGGAACTCTTGAAGGGCCTTTCTCGGAGGAATGTTGGACTTCCGAAGTGCCTGTTTGAAAGTTTGTACCAGTCTTTCCGCCGACCCATTGGTAGCCGGATGGTAGGGAGCTCCTGTAACGTGAGTGATCCCACTTTCTTGACACCAGGTTTTGAATTCTTCAGACTGGAATGCTGTTGCATTATCGGTCACCAACGTGTGTGGATATCCGAAGTGAGCAAAATCTTGCTCCACGAGGTCAACTGTGGCCTTGGCGGTCACAGCTTGTGTAGGATGAATGCAAGGATACTTGGAGTAAGCGTCTGTGAGCAGTAACCAGTTGGGGCAGATGAAATTAATGGCGTGATCGATGTGAAGTCGGCTCCACGGTTTTTCAGGCAATATCCAAGGATGTACGGCAGGTTTTGCTGGTTTGTTTTTATGTTCTCTACATGGCACACAGTTACGGCAGGTGGCCTCAATGTCTTCGTCAATGTTAGGCCAGTAAACGGACGTGCGAGCAAAACTCTTCATCCGATGCATCCCAAAGTGTCCAATATGTAACAGTTCCAGGACGCGACGTCGCATGGAGGTTGAATCACAACTCTTGTTCCGTTAACCAGGCAACTGTTATTGGATATTGATATGGATATTGATTCAGAAATTTGTCAGAAAAGTTGCATCTCCGAGCCTTCATCGCTTCTTTTTGGGGGCCATCCATCACGTATAAACCTGAGCACCGTTGAAAGAACAGGTTCTTTCGAAGACTCTTGTACTAACGAACCTTGATTAGCCGGTGTCAACTTGTCCTCCACGTGTTGTATTGAAAAAACCATTTCGGCACCGTCCTCGATCTCTTCCTCGTCGAAGGAGACGTCTTCGGACGATGGAAGGCGGCTGAATGCGTCAGCGTTTGCATGATCCTTGGTTTTGCGGAATTCAACACTGTAGTCGAACTGGTTTAACAGCAATCCCCGTCGAGCTAGGCGATTTGCGGCCAAAAGTGGGACTTCTTTGCCCGGGCCAAAGAACGCTTTGACCGGTCGATGATCAGGTACCAGGATAAACCTTCTTCCATAAAGGTACTGGTAAAACTTTTTCAGCCCGAACACAATTGCCAAGGATTCTTTCTGGATTTGGCTGTAATTTCTTTGTGTATCGGTGAGCGTTTTAGAAACATTGAAGATGGGGCGTTCGCTGCCGTCGGGATAGCGATGAAAAAGAACCGCTCCAATTCCAACTTTTGACGCGCCACAAACCAAAACCAGGCTGTTGAAATGCACGAGGACATTTTCGGAGCAGAGCAAGTCTTCCAGTTTCTGGAATACCCCTTTTTCGTCTTGCTCCAAAATCCATTTGGAATGCTTCTTTGTTAAAGCATACAGGGGCTCTGCGAGTGCTGAGAAATTAGATGGCAAAAACTTGGCGTAGAATTGTACGGATCCAAGGAACGCTTTCAGGCTGGAAACATCTGCTGGGGCTGGCATCTTGGCGACATCATCCACTTTGGGGCCCTTGGCGATTCCCTCATGAGAGAGATAGTGACCCAGATAATCCACAAAAGGTTGAGCGAATTGACATTTCTCCAGTCGACAACGAAGACCATTGTTCTCGAAACGATTGAGCAAAAGTCGTAAATTGTTAAAGTGGTCTTCGGCGTCCTTTCCGCTGACCAACAAATCGTCCAGGTAGACAACTACACCAGGTAAATCGTTGGTCAGTTGTTCCATGATTTGCTGAAAGTAGCCGGGAGCGGGATTGATCCCAAAAGGAAGATGCTTCTGTAGAAGAACTCCTTTATGTGTACTAAAAGCCAGTCGTCGTTGACTGATTGGACCCAGCAAGATTTGGTTGTAGGCATCAGCCAAGTCGATTTTGGTAAACCCGTATTCACCTCCGAGTTTTTGTATTACATCCGCCGGCAGAGGCAGTGGGTGTCGATGCTCTTACAGCTGAGCGTTGACTGTAACGGAATAGTCGCCACAAACCCGCAACTTGGTTTTTTGTTGTCTTGGCAATAGCGTTTTCTTGATAGGTACCACGGGGGTTCCATAATCGCAAAATTGCAAGGGTTCCCAGACGCGGTTTTCTATCCTTTTTTTGTAGGCCTCTTCAAGGTCTGGCGCAAGGGACTGGACGAGCTTTCCGGAAGATTAGCTCGGAATCTTCCTTGAATTTAATTTCCAACTGGAAATCCTTTAGGCCACCCAGTTCCGGTTTCCAAAGGTTGGGAAATTCCTGGCACAGGTTTTCACAACGTTGCTGAAGTTGGAAATCCGGCTTCAAATGACTGAAAACTGCGTTGCACTCACCATTGAGGTTGATGATCTCGCCAATCGAAATGCCCAATTTCTTTACGGCGTTGCGCCCCAGCAGGTTAAGATCCGGGATCTCAGACACCGTGAATTGGACTTCCGGTTGCTCCTTAGAATCCTGAGCCTGGGGGCGTGCCACGGAAGTTCCAAGTACTGGCAAATTGTGCTAACTGGCAGATTCGTATTTCCACAAGGATTTGACCAGATTTTGGCGACCCAGCTTGTAACAATTTTGCTTAGAGATGAAGTTGGCAGTTGTCGCTGTGTCGATTTCCATTTGTATGGGTTTGTCGTGAATTTTGACGGATGTTTCCAACTTGGGTAAGGAACTGTTGTTGACCATTTGAACTTGTTGAATCTTTTTAACGGAAGACTCGCTTTGAGCACTTGTAATCTTCTTGCGATAAACCTTTTCCAGATGGCCCTTTATACCACAGAAGTTGCAATCCGTGTTGATAAAACGGCATTCGGACGCGTGATGATTATTGTTCCCACAGCGAGGACACGGAAATCGGGGTTTCTTCCTGTCGGGAATATTTTTTCTTTTACCTTTGTGTCGGATGTGCGCTGCTGATGGACCTTATTGACCGGCTTTAGTTTGACGCCATGCACCGTTTCTTTGGCGACTTTTGCAGCATCTTCCGTTTCAACGGCAATTTGAATCGCCCTGGCGAAATCGAGCTCGTCATCTTTGACTTTGAATAAGGCCTTCAGAACGGCTTCGTTACTGACGGAGCAAATGAAGCGTGACCGGAGTGCTTCGTCCTGAGGATCCTTGATTGAGGCAAAGTCAAGGTTGCGGCATCTTGGCGGATACGAGCCGCAAGCTCCCGTAGGGTTTCACCCGGCTTCTGTCGCATGTCGCTCCAAAACTTGAATCTTTCTTGGACGACGAAACGTCTGGGATCGTACTGGTTCTTCATAAAGTCAACGATATCGTCCATAACAAGATCGTTGATGGCCTTTGGAGGACTTTGTTGACGCGAGAGATTTCCAAGCAGGCGGTTGACCTCTTTGGATTGAGTGGTCAAGAGTATCTGGGCCATCTTGCTGTCCGACACGGAATGTGCTCCAGCGAAGGTTTGAAATCGATCTCAGTAGTTTGGCCAAAGTTCGGACGTTGAATGGAACGGCTCAAAATCAGGAATATTCGGAATTCGAGAAGGCGTGGTGGTGGCTACGGCGTTTGTTTGGACGCCCGGTTGTAGCACTTTGATCATAGCCTCCATTTCTTCTTGATGTCGCTTCTCTTGAACATCCAGTTGCTTTTGCATCATGGCGATGAGCTGAGCAATCTCTGACATGACGAATTCGGTGTTTGACCCTTCGGCAATCGGGGACGACGTGAATTGAACGAAACGAGCCTTTGACCGTAGAGGACGGATCCTACTCAGTGCACCAAAAATCCCTGTTGTATCTCCAAGTTTGTGAATGAAAAAACACAGACAACGGGACTTGAAGTAAAAGTTTATTAACACACAAACACGGAAAACAAGAATGGAGTTGAATGAAACAAACGTAACGAATGCACTGAAAGAAGTCATACGTTACTGTTTCGACATTAACTTTTATGTACTCATGGAATATTCTCGAATATGTGATATGTGATCGAACGTTCTGGAAGAATCTTCAATTGTCGTCATAAAAGGTTCTGGAAGGTTCTGGGAATGACGTTATGGAATGTTCTAGATGTTTCTAGGCTTGGCAGAATGTTCTGGAATGCTGGCTAATTGTCGATCGCCATAACATGTTCCATCCCGGGTTTTGGGAATTTTTGGGTTTTTGGGACGGGTTTGGACCATGAACCCCATGGTAGCCTGGTCAACCCCTAACATCCCGGTTTGTTGGTTGAGCATCTTACACTGATGCTTCCCTAAACGAAATATGGCAGTGCCCTCAAAAAGCTAGCAGGGTGCGTTTTGAGTGGTGAACTCTTAAACACCACGGGCCAAGGCCCTTAACTTTGCCTCTTGAGCTCACTGCCGTATTTGTTTATTCGGTTTTGTTTTCGAACCCTTTTTCTTCTTCCTTCCTACCATTTACCCCTCGTTTGACACCGCGTCTTCCACTGACGCCTTTTTCTTATTTTGATTTATTTTCATTCATAAACCAGCCCCCATTACCTTCCCTATTTTAAATTTCTTCAGTCATTTCCGTCCATGATTTTATTTCTTCTGTTCTTTCTTCATTTGGCCAGGGGGGTGTCTTCGGATTTTGGGAACCCCCCAAATAAATTTTTTCCTGAAAATAATGATGATTAGACAAATATATACATATAGATTATAACATATACCGGTTATACAACAAAATATCCTTATATGTTATAGTTTTATTTCCGGTTTTATTTTTATTTAATTTTCTTTCTTTCTGGCACATCTGGATAATCATTTCGGTCTACGTACCTCATTTCGATCGATTTGGTCTTTATAGCTCGTTTTGATCTTTGATATGCCGGTTTCGATTTTACCGGTTTCGAATATTTCCTATCGGTTTCGCCGTTGCTCTAGAGGTTTCTTTGTCGATATTTGTTGCTGGATAATTTTCGTCCACTTGCTACTTGATTGTCTTGATTGAATTGTTGCCGATTTGTTGTTATTGCCGGTTTACCGGTTCGATTTCGATAATTGTTTCAGCGTACTGACCGGTTCAGCCAGTTTTTTCTCCGTTTGTTTGATTTTGTTACACCGTTTGGATTTGAGTTGTTTCTTGGCTTGATTGATTGACTATTTCGGTATTTTTAGCATAGGGTTAGGAGGTGCGTCCGGACGGCTCGCTGCCTCCTTACCTGTCCTATATTTTATAATTGTTCCCTTGTTAGGTATTCTTTCCATGGATTTTGGGTATCCTAGAAATTTAGTTTTGCTTAGTTGATCGCCATAACGATTTGTTCTTGTTTGCCATGAATCGTGAGATTGACCTCTTCGCTTCTTTGTATTGTTCTTCTGTGATTGCTTTTTGATTGAAGGCTCTTCCTTTCACGAAGCTAAATGCTACTCCACTATTAGCCCACATCTCGATATCTGGGAATATTCTTGCTGTCATTCTTCCCAATATTTTGAGACCGTCTATTCTTTGATACTTTGTAGTACATGTTATTGTATATTGTATTTGGTTTTCCATTATATCTGCGTAGTCCAATGCTATCGCCATTATCTCCGGTGAATATATGACTTGGCTCAACTTGTTCTTTATTGCGTTTGTAGGCCGTTTTACTGCTTTTATTGTTATTTTATTGTGCTTTTATAACTGTTTTATTGCGTTTATTGTTCTTTATTTTTACGTATTGCCGTACTGTTTGGCGATATTCTTTTTCCGTTTTTCCCAGTTCTCGACATGCTGTGCGGATCTTTGCTTCGTTATTTCATAGCTCCGCTAGCATTTGTATGGCTTTTTCTTCATTATTTGTTGTTTGATCTTGTAAGATTACAGTCCAATCTTGTTGTAATCCATCCACAATCTTTTCCATATTTCTTTCCAGTATTATTTCGATTAAGGACGTATTTATTTGTGTCTCGAAGTAGCACATTTTGCTTCACAATTGATATCCGTTTATCTTCAATTTATCTTGAAGTATTTCGTCGCAACAGACTACTTCTTTCTCTGGGTGTTTTTCTGGAATATAGTATGGTACTTGTGGGAATTGCGTTTAAGTTGCGTTGTTGTGACATTTCGTCCTTGCAATCCGCGTTTCTTTTCCCACTTTTGGCCTTTGTTCTATTGGACCTTCTTTTGGTTCATTTCTTTATGCCTGGTTCATTAATGCTTCTTCTTTTGCTATTTCGTTGATTCCATTTGGATTTGATATAACTATCTTCATACGTTTTCCTTCGTTTTTCTTTGAGCTTCCTCTCGTTGTCGAGATTGTTGTAACATTTCCATCGCATTTTCTTTTTGTCGTTGTTCCTCCAAGATAACTTTTTCATTTTCTTCAATAGTTCTTCCTTGCATGCGTTCTCCAATGCCAGGATTACATCGTTCCCTTCTTGTATTTGTTTTCATAATACTTTTGCTTGTTCTTTTAAGACTTCTACTTCTTCCTTTTTCCATTTCAATTGTTACGTATCATCCGTACGTTTTCGTCGTTCCATTTTATACTTTTCTTGTCATACTTTTTGTTCTGCTACCATCGTTTTGTTCATTTCTTCCAGTTTTTCTTTAAATACTTTTTGTATTGTTCTTATTTCCGACGTTGCGTGGTCTTTAGGTATCGCAATACTTGATTCGCATATGACAAATTTTCTTACTGGATCTACAAGGCTTCGGCCAATCTTTCGTCAATCGTTGTGGATTCTACTATGGTTGACGATTGTATTGATTCGGTAGATGTTATATTTTGATAGGATAGTTGTCGCTGCTGTTCTACTAATTGAGGCTCTGCCTCTTTTTCAATCACTTCTTTATTAGGTTCCGACCACTGTCGTTTTATTACTTCCGGAACCGGTAATCCACGTGATCAGTATTTTAGCATTTCGTTCGCATCGCGTGACTCTAACCACTCATCAGAAAATTACCTTCTACCTATAATTTTCTCTTAGAATCATATAAACCAATAAGTTTCCTACAAAACATGTAACAAACGTATGTATAGTAAAGGGAGGCGACTGGAGACAGAGCGAAAGTGTGTATTCTATGCTCCAAGCTTTGTAAGCACATTCGATTTGACGCATTATGCGCAATGGTGTATAGTGGAAGGCATTTTTTGCTCTGGGTGTCCAAACACCAACATATTTGAGCGATAAAAAACATTATTAGCTTCCTCTGTCTCTTTAAAGTTTCAGAAAGGCAATAATACCATCGCAATACATTGAGTTTAAGTTTAAGGTATATAAAAGTTATTTTTAATGCATTTGAAATCACTATAAATTCATTTCTTCCTTCATCTGTTTTACTATATATAAATTTCGAAGACCAGGTTCCGGTTCCGGTTTAATGGACGGTTCCGGTTATACCCTGCTATTTGTATAGCATATGTTTAACTCAACGTTAATCGTGACCAGGTTTAATTCTCGCATTAGTTCATTTCCGCTTGTGACTTCACTCCGTGATAGGTGTCCTCTGAGAGTTCACTTACACAATCCGCACAGTTCTTCACTCGCCGAACCATAAAAAATCCAAGATTCAAATCAATCATGCACATGATTTATAGAAACACCAATGTAAATTCAAATAATACAAAGGTTAGCGAGGTAACCTTTTTCGATAATCATAAATTATTTGTAATCGAAAATTCAAAGCCAGAAGTAAGATTGGATCAGAAGCCCAAGCCAGAAATAAATTCGTAATAATCCTAATAAAAGCAATAAGAGTCGATTAATATCGCGTATGCTACTATTTCTTTTCGAATCGCGTCGCCTAACTCCATGAAGTCACGAGCCAAATTTACTAAACAGACTAAAATCAAGCTAACACTAGTTTGGTAATAATCAAAATAATGCTAATTATGCAAATTAGCATTAGAACAAAAAAGAAAACGAGGAACAAAACAAAAAACTAAAACTACTGACGTAGAAGGGAAGCGGGATATAATAGATGAAAAAGTATTCCATCTCAGGTTTTGGAGAATTTTTGGGTTTTGGGACGGGATGGACCGGGAACCCCTCTGATAGCCTGGTTAGCAACTCCTAACAACAGCTAGTATATATATAAATAAAATAAAAGCAAAATATGCAAATTAGTAAATAATGTGGAAGTAAGTTTTAAAATTTTGACCAACTAAATATTTGAGGGAAACGTATAATAAATTATTTAGTGAAAAATAATAAAAATTAGGATTTTAGCCCCGGAAATCCCTGGTAGCCTGCTAAACCCCCGACAACGCCTACTCCATCCCAATACCAGTTATTTTGTTTTGTTGGGGGTAGGGGTTGGATGGAGATTTTTCCTTATGTCGGCTATCGGAATTAAAGGGGGACGGGATTCGTCACCGAAGGATTGTGCGGCTCGAGGTGTGGCCAGTAGTATGCCGGTGAAATGCTAGTGTGACGTGCGTCTTTCTTTTTCGTTTGGTGCCTTATATTTTGCGATGCGGCGTGATACTTGCTCGGCTCTATTGCTCGAGTTCCAGATAATCGGTCAACAGACACGGATATAAAATGTTTTTCACGAACGATAAAACGTTAAGCACCAATAACACCGTTGACCACTTGCGCCATTATTTTTAATAACCGTATCCGAATACGTACTCTCCTCAGTGCGCGGTTTGAAAAGCCTCGGTACTGTTCCTTTGTACCGTGTTTTTGCTCACACAAGCTTCGCTCTAGTTTTTCAATACAGTTAATCGAGCTCTCGTTACCAAAACGACAGTACTTTTCTTTAGTACTGAATTGTTTCCAGCTCACACTTATACACCACCGGTTTTCTTGCACAGTATGACTCTTCTTGCATAGTCTGACACTAAACTTGTACAGTCTGACGTTTCACTTTCGTTATGCACTTCGGCCACTAATTTCGGTGTTCTCGACAATCCCTATCTAGTACTTTACCCTTTAATTTTATTTAAAGCTAAGGAATTTTGGCCTATTCCTTAACCCTGAGTTATCACCACTATTTTTAAGGATTATACTTGAGCGATAGTGAGTGGAATTTATGTTATTTGTTACTTTATTAAAGCATTTGTGGGTTGACGGAATGACGCCGGACGGTAGCCACTGTTCGACTATCTGAGTACCTCAACCTAAGCCTTAGAATTACGCTAGTAGTGCCAGTTATGTTACACAGGCCGACGCCGGACGGTAGCCAACCGCGTTATTAAAACTGTATAGTAGCGGTCGACTACTATGCAGTTGAAGTTTGCTCACTCCTGGCCTTGATTGCCTGATCTCAAGATAGTTTGAGGATAAGGAATTCTCGAGGTGGTTGTTCGAATCCTCACCCCTTACTCACCCTGTCTACTCACGTATAGTGCACCCCACACAATGACGCCGAACGGTAGCCACTGATGTGTTCGCACTAGTAATTTTATTCGAGACCCACACACACTCTCTTCCTGGTTACCAATCATTCGACACGAAGTGTTGGGGCTGGTGCCTTTTTCACCACCATTTTCCTTTCTTTTCAATAAAAGCCGCCCCCACGCCACCCTGGTATTACCTGTTGTCCTGGCATGGCATATATAGCGTAATATCACAATGTATCTGCGCATAATATATAAATAAAAAACTAGCTATGTAATTTCTTAATTTAATTAAAATTAACCATAATATTACTTATTATTACTTATTTATAAAATTCCTTTAAATAATCCCATTCTTTCCCAACTTAAATTAAATACCCCCAAATAACCCAAACACTCTTTTTCCTCCTCCCTACCCTTTTTTTATAATATATACCTCACCCACCCTTTTCTTCTACCCAAAACCAAAATCCTACCCAAAATCCATTTTTCCCCTTTTTCCCATTTTTCAATTAAAATTTAAACTACCCGCCTTCTCCCAATACCTAACCAATACCTTCCAAAATTCAATACCTTTTCCCCACACCCAATCTACTAAAATACATATAATTCCCTTTCCCCTCCTACTTCTTTACATAAACCTCTCCTTCCGCAAAATCACCATTTTTCCCCTTTTTCCTCGTTTCTTCTAATACCTCTAACTTCCCCAATGCCCCACCATTAACTACCATTTTTTATATCCTTTTCCCATCTACTAACCCAACACCATATATAACCTACACCCCTCCCTTTTTCTATTTTTCTATAAAATTTCATTTTCCTAAACTTTCAATTTTTCCCCATTTTTTCATTTTTCAAATATCTCCTATTTCCCCAAAACCTTATCAACCCATCACAAATTTTAATATCCTTTACCCTTTATCCTTACTTACCTTATAACTACCCTACCCCTATCTCCTCCTTCTTATTTCCTTTAAATTTCTATTTTCCAGAAATTCACTTTTTCCTACCTATTTCACATGTTTTTCAAACCTTTACCATTCCCTACGATTTAACCACCTCACGGTCCCAATACCAATACCCCTACCCCACCCCTTCAACATACTAAAATTTGACTCTTCAATTCCCCCTACACCCCCCCATAATACCACCCCTCCTCTCCCCCAATAATTTTCAAACTATTTTAAATTTACTATTATTCTTGCTAGAAAGTTCTCGAAGGGATTTTCTTAATGATTATCATGTGATTTTTTTGAGTGCGTATCAGTATTATCATCAGTCTGGTTGGAGAAAGGTTGGTTGATTGGTGGAAGTTTTGGAGTTGCGGAGTAGTATGTTATCAACGTACTAACAGTTTCTTTTTGTTTTTCAAACCGAAATCAGATAGCTAGTTGCAGCGATGTGTAGGAGGTTGTTTTGATTATTTTATTGTTGCGCTGCTTAGCGGAGGCTAAAGTTTTCTTTTCTGGGTTTGTTAATGAAGGTTTTTTATTCACACGACTAGATTTTTGTTTGGTCAACGCCATGGCTTATCACGAGGGTGGTTAAACACGCCTAGATGACGACAACCTGCTGTAGTTTTTTTGTAGAATAAGGTGTTAGCAAACTGGTGTTATCCCCAAAGTGCGTGAACGTAAAGGTTTCGCAGCTCCGAAGTCCGAATAATGCTGCGATGGTACAACGAGTTCGACGCTTATGTCGTATTGTGTACTTTATTGCGCATGTATTTGGAATAACTTGGTAAAGGTTTAACGAGAATATGGGAGTAGGAATTGTAATATATCTTTGGTATTATTTACCTAAATGCTGGAAGCGCTGGTGTGCACCGAGAGCGTAACGAGTTGGTTGCCTGCTGGAGGTTATAATCTGTGGAGAATTAGCGCGCTCGCTCACGAACTGTTTCAGAGTTCAAACCCTACTCGGTTGCGCTTCCGCCTTGTGTTAATATAAATAAATTGTATAACAAGCGCTGGTATTGATTGAATTCAAGAGCGTAATAACGTGGTAACACCTCATCCGAGCCGATACGATCAGTGTGATCAACTGAGTTACACCTGGATTCGAAACGCTACCCCTGGCACACTACCGCTTTACTGGTACGCCAGACCACGGACTCGCGCACCCCAGTGGCTAGAGAGACTAAATATTTGGTAGCCTTAATAAACTACCGAGTATAGACATTGTGTGTTATAGTGAACCCTGGGGGTCGAAGCGTCGCGTAAGCACGAATAGAACGGCCAAGCGAAGAAGATAAGAAAGCTCCGACATGGTGGCCACGACGAGGTCAGAATCGATGCTGTGAAGATTGAAGATCCTGTTGGTTGCGATTGCTGGATCGATTAGTGGTTAGCGGTGGTGTAATTTTGTTACTTAGCGTATTTATAGCGTGCGTTCTCAGCACGAAAATTTGATTTTGTACATTTTGGGTAAAATTACCGAGCATGGATGATACGGCCGCATATCTGCCGCCCGATGATACTGCCCAGTGGACGATGGGAATTGATAACACCAGTACGCCGTTACCGACGGCTACTACGGAGGATCCAACTACTTTACAGGACGAGGCTCCGTTGACCCCGCTGGAAGCAACACTGCGTCTGGTAGTGGTAAGCATGATAAGTAAATATGATGAAATTACAAATTTGGTCCGGGATGCCGTATATGATACCGCTGAGCGCGAGCGTAGGCTTCAGAGCTTGATAACCCGCCAAACTAGTGACTTAAATGATCCAGTAAGTGAAATACGGGGCAACTTGGACCAGTTGCGGGATTTAATAGGAATGGCTCCCATGTCTTCGTCGTTATCTGACGCGAGGATAAGAAGATTCGGCGTATGTGGACGCTACTGTCGTAGAAGCGGATACCAGGCCGAAAACATGTGTAGGATTTACGCCCACTTATCCAGTGATAGATCCTGTTAGGGCTGAACCGATTTCTGTTGCCGCGCCGTTGCCGGTTGCGCCAGTGACGTCTGCTGATATTCCGTCAGTGTTCACTAGAGTTGTGCCTGCGCCGAATTTGGTGCCCGCGCGTGTGCCTGCGACTGTTCCCGTTGCGTCAGCCCCAGTTAGGAACAATGTTGTTTCGACTAGTGATACTAGAACTGTAGTCACTACGAGGACTTCTGTAGCGTGTACTCAAAAAGATCCGACAGGGTGGCCATGTACCCAATTAAGTACTAACGTAGTCGCTTCTGCACCGATGGTCTCAACCGCCCCTGTTATACCACCGATAGTAGTGAATGTGCCGCGTCCAAAAGAACCAGTTAATATTGGGAAGTATGACGGCACTACGGACTTTGTCACTTATTATCGTCGATTGGAAACCGAGTGTGGGTTAGCAGATGTAAGTGATGCTAACGAAAAATTTCTCCTTTTGCGAATAGAACTGACAGACGCCGCTCGGGATTTCGTTGAGTTGTTAATGGCGGATTCAAATAAACCAACTACTTATGAGGACTTAGTGCACCATTTGTGCGAGCGATTTGCCGATAGTCGGGAATTTGTCGATGAAATACATCGGTTTCAACAGATGACCCAGCAAGGTTCGGTAGCGGATTTTGCCGATAAGCTAGCATTGCAGTGGCATAAGCGAATAGTCCCGTTGAAACTTGGTGATCAACATGCTGTGAACCCATTGCGCAACAAGTTTTTGCGTGGAATGAGCCGTGGATTGCGTTCACGCTTTATTCCCGGTGACTAATGGTCTTTTCATGAATTAAAGCGTAGGGCTGTACAAATAGAACGTATCGAAAATTTGTTATCCAGAACGGATGATGATAGAACTTCGCCGCGGTCACTGGATAGGCTAGCTCCTCAACGATCTTGGAGACGAGTAGGAACTCCAATGTTAATAGCGGCGCAGTACCACGAAGTAATGATAGTCGGCAAGTTCCCATGCGACCGAGTAACGGGAATCGTAGTAACGATGTAAGAAATAGCCGAGTTGTCGAACGCAGCCACAGGGCACGTTCGTTCGCGGTGCCCATATCGTGATGCACGTCTGCGTCAACAAGAATGTGGCGTAACGAGGGAAGTTCCCGCACGGTCGTTGCCGATTCAACGCGTGTCTAGTAATATTGTGTTGCGGAATCAAGTACCTAGAGAACTGTGGAAACGTTACGTGTGTGGTCAACTTGGTCATTTTGCCCGGGATTGTCGGCAACGTTCGGTGAATGTGGAAAAGCAGTTAGCGGGCGAGTACCGACGTGGGTCCGAGACGCGATCAGAACCTAATACAGTGCAGTCAGTTAGGTTGGATGCATAACATGGAACGTTATATGAACGGGTGTATGAACGACATAGTGACACACTTGAACTCGGCTAGTGTCGTAAGTTCCAAGAGGAATCCGGGTGGAACCAGTGTTGTGCCTAATTAGCCTGAGAATTCACGTGGTCAGGTTAGGCTGGAAAAAGTTTCTGAATTAGCGTTTGACGAAAATACGAACTACAAATAATAATACGCAGGTTTCGTTGACCCAGATGGAAACGCTGACACGTCCTGCTAAATCATGTTTCTATGTGAACGTACGAATTGACTCGTACAAGTTGCGCGGGTTAGTGGATACCGGAGCTCAAATGACCATTATGCTTCAATAAGTGTACGAAAAAGGATTCACTCGTTATAAGTTCAATTCGGAAATTCTCCAAGTATTCGCGTTCGATGGTTCCCCAGCTAGTAAGACATTGGGATGGTTTGAACCCCTCATACATTTTGGGGACCAATCCAAATACATGCAGATTCATGTTGTACCAGATATGCCGCTCGCGATTGTCATTTGGGATGACATGTTGCGAAAATTCGAAGCAACGATCGATTACCAAAGAATGAGAATTCTGGTTGGTGATCAACCTGTGCGTTCTTGGTCTCTGGTTCAATGTAAGGAAAGAAGGACTAGGGAGGCTGACCCGAAAGATTTGGTGTCATCTGAGAAACTGACGGAAGTACCTATAGGAGCCTTCCACGTATGTCGTGCGTCCGTGGATGTGGAAATCCCACCAGAGTGTACAAAGTTGGTGCCATGCAGCATCAATACTGCTGATTACAATGGCCAGACGCCCAATCATGTGCCCGAACGTTGTTGTGGAAGTCCAGGAAAATATGGTTTGGGTGCCTGTTACCAACCTAACCGAAAACGTATAAGTTGAGAACGGATGACGTTATGTCACACGTTACTGAAATTCGGGACATTCTCAACAGCTACAGTGTTACTTTCCCAGAAAAACCAGCGATGAGCAATATCGACTATTCGAAGCAGGTACCAATAAGACATATATTCGTGCGAAAGAAGCTAAGCGTTTGTATAGGGAGTTAGCAGCAGAGATAACCCACGATAAAGAACCCGAATTACCAGAAGGGGTATCTTTAGAAGAAGCGGTCGCCACCAAGACCGAAGTTCGTCTTTCGGCACGATTGCTGGAACGAAATAGTGAAGTTTTTGGAAGTTTGACGTTGCCCTTGAGTCGAACAAATTTTCTGCGACACCCTATCGATACTGGTGATACTAAACCTATACAGCAACGTATGCGACGTGCACCTTATGCGGCGTTCACGTTATAATGTCCCCAACGTTTGGAACCTATGTACCCCACACAGTGTCTGACACACTGTTGACAACAGGGTGTCTTAGACACCCCCATGTTTTTAATAAATTTTTTCAACGGCAGCTAGTTACGCGTATTACCAATTGCCGACAGTGTCAGGCACACCGTATCTTCTGGCAGTTTTATTGACACTGTTCGGAATTATTTGAGCAATGTTCATATGGAGCAATACGTACTTCTTGTGCATGTTCTTCGTTCAGTTACGTATTGCTCCATATGAACATTGCTCAAATAATTCCGAACAGTGTCAATAAAACTGCCAGAAGATACGGTGTGCCTGACACTGTCGGCAATTGGTAATACGCGTAACTAGCTGCCGTTGAAAAAATTTATTAAAAACATGGGGGTGTCTAAGACACCCTGTTGTCAACAGTGTGTCAGACACTGTGTGGGGTACATAGGTTCCAAACGTTGGGGACATTATAACGTGAACGCCGCATAAGGTGCACGTCGCATACGTTGCTGTATAGGTTTAGTATCACCAGTATCGATAGGGTGTCGCCGAATATTTGTTCGACTCAATGGCATCGTCGAACTTCCAAAGACGTCACTATTTCGTTCCATCAATCGTGCCAAAAGACGAACTTCGGTCTTTGTGGCTACCGTTTCTTTTAAAGATACCCCTTCTTAGGGTTCTTTATCGTGTGTTATATCCGCTGCTAACTCCCTATACAAACGCTTAGCTTCTTCTCGCACGAATATGAGTCTTATTGGTAACCCACTTCGAATAGCCGATATTGCTCATCGCTGGTTTTTCTGGGGAAGTACATTGTAGCTGTTGACAATGTCCCCAATTTCAGTAACGTGTGACATAACGTCATCCGCTCTCAACTTATACGCTTTCGGTTCCAGGTTGGTAACAGGCACCCAAGCCATATTTTCCTGGACTTCCACAACGGCGTTCGGTCACATGATTGGCCGTGCAAACCGAGTCTTCGCGCCGGATTCCACCGTCACACTCTGTCAATTATAATCAGCAGTATTGATGCTATGGCACCAACTTTGTACACTCTGGTGGGATTTCCACATCCACGGATACACGACATACATGGAAGGCTCCTATAGGCACTTCCGTCAGTTTCTCAGATGACACCAAATCTTTCGGGTTAGCCTCCTTAGTCATTCCTTCCTTACGTTTAACCAGAGATCAAGAACGCACAGGTTGATCACCAACCAGAATTCTCATTCTTTGGTAATCGATCGTTGCTTCGAATTTTCGCAACATATCATCCCCAATGACAATCGCGACCGGCATATCTGGTACAACATGAATCTGCATGTATTTGGACTGATCCCCAAAATGTATGAGCGCTTCAAACCATCCCAATGTCTTACTAGCTGGGGAACCATCGAACGCGAATACTTGGAGACTTCCGAATTCAACTTATAACGAATGAAGCCTTTTTCGTGAACTTCTTGAAGCATGATGGTCATCATGGAGCTCCGGTATCCACTAACCCGCGTAATTTGTACGAGTCAATTCGTACGTGCACATAGAAACATGATTTAGCAGGACGTGTCAGCGTTTCCATCTGGGTCAACGAAACCTGCGTATTATTATTTGTAGTTCGTATTTTCGTCAAACGCTAATTCAGAAACTTTTTCCAGCCTAACCTGACCACGTGAATTCTCAGGCTAATTAGGCGCCGACGCTGGTTCCACCCGGATTCCTCTTGGAACTTACGACACTAGCCGAGTTCAAGTGTGTCACTATGTCGTTCATACACCCGTTCATATAACGTTCCATGTTATGCATCCAACCTAACTGACTGCACTGTATTAGGTTCTGATCGCGCCTCAGGACCACGTCGGTACTCACCCGCTAACTGCTTTCCCACATTCACCGAACGTTGCCGGCAATCCCGGGCAAAATGTCCCGGTTGACCGCACACGTAACATTTCCACAGTTCCCTAGGTGCTTGATTCCGCAACACATTATTATTAGACACGCGTTGAATCGGTGACGACCGTGCGGGAACTTCCCTCGTTATGCCACGTCCTTGTTGACGCAGACGTGCCTCACGGTATGGGCACCGCGAACGAACGTGCCCTGTGGCACCACAATCATAACACACTAGCGAAGCAGCTGAAGTACGTTCGACAACTCGGCTATTTCTTACATCGTTACTACGATTCCCGTTACTCGGTCGCATGGCAACTTGCCGACTATCATTCCTTCGTGGTAGTGCGCGCTATTAACATTGGAGTTCCTACTCGGTCTCCAAGATCGTTGAGGAGCTAGCCTATCCGGTGACCGCGGCGAAGTTCTATCATCATCCGTTCTGGATAACAAATTTTTCATACGCTCTATTTGTACCGCCCTACGCTTTAATTTATGAAAAGACCATTGGTCACCGTGAATCAAGCGTGAACGCAATCCACGCAAAAACGTTTTGCGCAATAGGTTCACAGCATGTTGATCACCAAGTTTCAACGGGACTATTCGCTTATGTCACTGCAACGCTAGCGTATCGGCAAAATCCGCTACAGAACCTTGCTGGGTAATCTGTTGAAACCGATGTATTTCATCGACAAATTCCCAACTATCGGCAAATCGCTCGCATAAATGGTGCACTAATCCTCATAAGTAGTTGGTGCGTTTTAATCCGCCATTAACGGCTCAACGAAATCCCGAGCGGCGTCCGTCAGTTTTTTACGCAAAAGGCGAAATTTTTCGTTAGCATCATTTACATCTGCCAACTCACACTCAGTTTCAAGTTGACGATAATAAGTAACAAAATCCGTAGTGCTGTCATACTTCCCAATATTAACTGGTTCTTTTGGACTCGGCACATTCACTACTATCGGCGGTATAACAGGGGCGGTTGAGACCATCGGTGCAGAAGCAACTACGTTAGTACTTAATTGGGTACATGGCCACCATGTCGGACCTTTTTGAGTACACGCTACATAATTCGTCGCAGCCACTACAGTTCTAGTGTCACTAGTCGAAACAAAAATGTTCCTCACTGGGGCTGACGCAACGGGAACAGTCGCAGGCACACGCGCGGACACCAAATTCGGCGCAGACACAACTCTAATGGACACTGACGGAATATCAGCAGACGTCACTGGAGCAACCGGCGACGGCGTCACAGCAGGAATCGGTTCAGCCCTAACAAGGTCTGTTACTGGATAGGTGGGCGTAAATCCTACACATGTTTTCGACCTGGTATCCGCTTCTGCGACAGTAGCGTCCACATACACAGACTCTTCCATTCTTGCGTCAGATAACGACGGAGACCTGGGAGCCATTCCTATTAAATCCCGTAACGGATGCAAGTTGCCCCGTATTTCACTCAACTGATCATTTAAGTCACTGGTTTTTCGAGTCATCAAGCTCTGAAGCCTACGTTCGCGCTCAGCGGTATCACATACGGCATCACGAACCAAATTGTGATTTCATAATATTTATTTATCATGCTTACCTCTACCCGACGCAGTGTTGCTTCCAACGGGGTCAACGGAGCTTCGTCCTACAAAGTAGTTGGATCATCCGTCGCCGTCGGTAACGGCGTACTGGTGTTATCAATTCCCATCGTCCACTGGGCAGTATCGTCGGACGGCAGATATGCGGCCGTATCATCCATACTCGGCAATCTTACCCGAAATTTACAAAATCAATTTTTCGCGCTGAGAACGCACGCTATAAAAACGCTAAGCAACAAAATTACACCACCGCTAACCACTAATCGATACAGCAATCGCAACCAACAGGATCTTCAATCTTCACAGCATCGATTCTGGCCTCGTCATGGCCACCATGTCGGAGCTTTTTGGGTTCTTTGCTTGGCCGTTCTATTCGTGCTTACGCGACGCTCCGACCCCCAACGCTCACTATAACATACAACGTCTACACTCGATTAGTTTATTTAGGCCACCAAATACTTATTCTCTCCAGCCACTGGGGTGCGCGAGTCCGTGGTCTGGCGTACCAGTAAAGCGGTAGCGTTCCCGGGGCAGCGTTTCAAACCAAAGGGTTACTCAGTAGGTCACACTAATCGTATCGGCCCAAATCAGGTGTTAGTATATTATTACGCTCGTGAATTCGATCAGTGCCCGTGCGCGTTATACAGTTTATTTACACCAACACGATGCCGGAGCGCAACAGAGTAGGGTTTAACAACCGAAACAGCTCGTGAACAGCAACACTTGATCTCCACAGACTGTATTCCTTAGCATGTAACCGAATCGTTCCGCTCTTGGTTTATATCAGCGCTTCCCACATGCTTCATAAATAATACCAAAAATGTACCACCAGTCTTACTCCAGTACTCTCGTTAAACCTTGACTGAATTGCCACAAGTATATACATAAGTAAGTACAGACCACGACATAAGCGTCGAACTCGTTGTACCATCGCAGCATTATTCGGACTTCGGAGCTGCGAAACCTTTACGTTCACGCACTTTGGGGATAACACCAGTTTGCTAACACCTTATTCTACAAAAAAACTACAGCAGGTTGTCGTCATCTAGGCGTGTTTAACCACCCTAGTAATAAGCCATGGCGTGAAGCCAAACGAAAAATCTAATACGTGTGAATAAAAAACCTTCATTAACAAACCCAGAAAAGAAAACTTTAGCCTCCGCTAAGCAGCGCAACAATATAAAATAATCAAAACAACCTCCTACACATCGCTGCAACTAGCTATCTGATTTCGGTTTGAAAAACAAAAAGAAACTGTTAGTACGTTGATAACATACTACTCCGCAACTCCAAAACTTCCACCAATCAACCAACCTTTCTCCAACCAGACTGATGATAATACTGATACGCACTCAAAAAAATCACATGATAATCATTAAGAAAATCCCTTGGGAGAAGCTTTCTAGCAGAAAAGAGTGATCGTAAATTTCACGAAAATCATTTCGAAAAAGTTGTTTGGGAGAGGAGAGAGAGGATGGTATTATGGGGGGGTCTAGGGGGAGATTGAAGAGTCAGATCTTAAGTATGTTGGAAAAAGGGGTGGGGTAAGGATTATTGGTATTGGGAACTTGCTAAAGGTGGGTTAAATTGTAGGGGAATGGTAAAGGTTTGAAAAACACTGTGAAAATAGGAGGAAAATTGGGAATTTTGGAAAATAAAGAATTTAAAGGAAATAAGAAGGAGGAGATAGGGGTAGGGTAGTTATAAGGTAAGTAAGGATAAAGGGTAAAGGATATTAAAATTTGTGATGGGTTGATAAGGTTTTGGGGAAATAGGAGATATTTGAAAAATGAAAAAATGGGGAAAAATTGAAAGTTTAGGAAAATGAAATTTTATAGAAAAATAGAAAAAGGGAGGGGTGTAGGTTATATATGGTGTTGGGTTAGTAGATGGGAAAAGGATATAAAAAATGGTAGTTAATGGTGGGGCATTGGGGAAGTTAGAGGTATTAGAAGAAACGAGGAAAAAGGGGAAAAATGGTGATTTTGCGGAAGGAGAGGTTTATGTAAAGAAGTAGGAGGGGAAAGGGAATTATATGTATTTTAGTAGATTGGGTGTGGGGAAAAGGTATTGAATTTTGGAAGGTATTGGTTAGGTATTGGGAGAAGGCCACAATCTCATTAAATTTTAATTGAAAAATGGGAAAGGGAAAAATGGATTTTGGGTAGGATTTTGGAAGCA